>VXBB01024436.1:167737-203550 GCA_013399915.1 Illadopsis cleaveri
TCTTCAACTCATACTATGTAACAAAATAGGTAAATTGCAAAGTTCTTATACAGCCAAAACGATTTGATTGTTTATGTACCAGTGATAGAACAGAAAGGAACACTGGATGTAGTCTTATACAAGAAAGTAATTAATCAAATAAGTCTCAGAAACTAACTATATGAAGAAAGTAATCCCATCTTTCACGGGAAAATTATAAAAGCTGCTACCTTTTCACTCGTTTCAATCCAAGAATTGTTATCACAAACACCTGTTTGCTGCCTTTTAAATTAGCTTAGCAGCTGAGTGAAAGAGTGCAGATTTACGCGGGGTGCTAGCGTACGGCTCTCTGTATAGTGCCAGCTGGGGAGGCAAGCACTTAGGTCTGTCGGGAGAAGGACTGGGTAGCATCCCTCGGGAGAGCGAACGTGACTCGGAGGTAGCTCCTGCTCAGGCACAAGCGGCAGGGAGCCCTTTGGGACACACAGGTGGGAGGCGGGGCGGCTCAAGAGAANTGAGCCCCGGCGCGGCGGCGGAGCGGAGCTCAGCGCCCGCTGCGGCTGCGGGGAGGCGCTGCCTCCCACCCGCGGGGCGAGAGCGGGGTGGGAGCGGCACCAGCCGCGCCTCAGCCCGAGAGTCACTTTAAGAAAAAAACAACAAAACTCCCCAGACTTTTTTTCCCCGTGTACGTGTGTGCGCACACATCATGTGTCCCGAAGAAGCCGCCCACTGCCGGCGTGGGAGCTTTCCGCGGGCAGCCGCGTCGAGCTCCTCCGGCGCCGCACCCCGGGCTGCGGCCACCTGTGCTCCCTGATGAGAGAGAGATGCTTTTGTTCTCCGCTGCGGTCCCACGAGCTGCGGCGTCCGCGGGTTTTGAAGCGCCGCCGTCCTGACCGAAGGCAGGCGGTGCCGGAGTGTCCCGTTACGTGACAAGTACCTGCTGTTAATTAGAGGTGGTCTAGGTTTGCTCTTGCACTTACGAAGCATGAGGTATAGTTTGTGACGTCTTGCAAGTGGTAAATTTAATTGATATTTATACTAGTGTCAAAACTTTTCTATCTTCTACTTGTTGTTGAAAGGGAAATAGAAAGTCCTTAGGTCTCTCAAGTTATCCTTGAAAATGAAGTTATTTGCAGGATGGTTGCAAAATGTAAAGCAACAACAAATGCAGTCTTACTAAAGTACAGATGGTTGGATTTTTATGATACAGATACGAGCAAAATGACATAAATGAGTTCTGTCTTAGCTCAGCTTTTGCCTGAAAAACTTCTAATATTGAAGTGTCTTGAGTACTTACCTAAAACTTTTGATTTCAATTAGTGCTGGTAATTGAGCATGTGCTCCTTGCTTTGGTGTGTCTGCCTCAAATAGATGTTGCCAAACACAAAGGAAAGCTGGGGTTGGTTTGTTTTGTTTTGGTGGGTTTTTGTTTGTATGTTTTTTTGTAAAAGCAGTGTATGATGGTGACTGAAACCATAGCAGCAGTTCAAAGAATCTAAAAGAGACTAGGATATATACTTTCCTTTTTTTTTCCCCTTCTCTCCAGCAGTGAGGAAAGTATAGAAGCCATCAAATAGGATAATCATATCTGATGTTTCAGCAAGACTCTGGTAGACAAAATTATGCTGATGCCCTATGTCACACTCTCATCCCTTGGCTTTCTGGATGGTATGTTCTGTGTTGGCAGTCAGTAGTAATCATATGCTATATGATCAGCATATGCTTTAAATTTGGACCTTTGTAAGCTACCATAGTGACCACTTTTATTATTTATGGTGTGTGCTGCGGTAGCTGTGGAATTTAAGTAGAGAGAAGTGAGAAGTATAGCAGGGAAGACCAGTCTGGCATTTCATAAAGCTGGATCTTCATAAAGCTTCATTCAGCACTGGCCCATTGTGTAGTGAACACCTGGTATGGCACTTGCTTGCCCAGGGGTTGCAAGGGCTTGGTGAATGATGGTGATGAGGTGTTAGTAGTGGAGAGAAGATAATCACAACTAAATAGATAGAAATGTCATTCTGCCCGTTTGTTTTACATGTTTGCAGCATGACCTCTACTCATTCTTCATACCCCAGGAGTAGGACACCCTCTCAAATCCCTTTAAACCAGAAGCTGTTACGATATGCAGTGTGAGTACTTAATTGTGACTGAGCAAGCCCTTGATGGAAAAGTTACAAATAAGCTTTGTTTCATTTTATGCAGTGTCTGTGTGTGCCTTAATGCTCTGAGAAACCATACTCTGAATGGCTTTGTGTGTAGTTTTGAATAACTTTAACACTGAGAAATTAATCCTTAAAAATCCACAAAACTGATGCTTTCCTATCCTATGCAGAAATCACTGGCATGCTCTAGGTATGCTCAAAAAGAGATGTTTTTCTGTGCAGTAAATTGTTATTGTAGTACATTGCACATAGTTTATCAGACACTGTCATCACTGGCTCTCTTTAGATAAGAAACTGGTATTCTAGATACACAGCTGATTATTTGCTAATTAAGAAAAGCATATAATGAGTGTTTGTGAAAACGTAAAGCAGTGTGTGAATTTTAATTGCCTTGACATTTCTGGCTACCCCTCATTGTTTTTCTTACAGCTCTTTCATTCCAGATAATCCTAAACTGTGTTTATTTTAAGTGCATAGGGGCCAATATGAAATAAAATCCTGAGCAATTTGCTGAGCGATGTACAAACATAATTTTACAACCTGTTTATCACTTAGTTCCTAGTTACCAACCGGGAGTGGAAATCCACTGTTCCAACCCTTGTGCAGATGGGAGAGCTACAGAGAGCTCCAGCTTTGAGGAGCTAGCAGGGAAGCACGGAGTGAGGATGGGCAGGAGGGAAGCAAAGCAAACAAACCATGCTGTAGTAGCTAGACCAGTGAATTATCATTCAGTAATTTCTGTGACTCAGGTCCTTTCCAAAGAAGAAGAAGTCTTCTAGTTAACAAAGGAGAGGACAGAAGGAGGTGAGAATAGCAGACCAGCAACAAAAACAGCAGTGGAGAAGAATGTGTTAGAAAGCGTGTGACATCTGTGATGGTGGGCCCCTGCTTCCTGTAGCTGGATTTTTTTGTGGCTCTCTTGCCTGGAGGGATTTGCCAGCTCTTCCCTTGCAGGAACAGTTCCACATTTCCTGAGCAGTTGAAAGCAGCACATGCAAATGCTTTACATGTCAGCCAATAAACCATGTGTAGTCATGTGTTTATAGGCACACATAGGGCACAATGGAGGCACTGTGGTCACAAGTCTCTCTACAGTGCATCCAGTGATGTTTACTCAACGAACACATAAGTTTCCCTTTGTTGACCCATCTAACCCCAGGCTATTGTTCTGCCATTGGATACAGTCTGACTGAGCACAGGCTCACCAGGAACAAGACTGAGAGCAGGCCATCCTCATGAGCCACTAGAAAACATGCAAAGAGGGCAATATCTGGCTTTTTATTACCATTATGGTGGTGATCTTTACATGCCAGAATTACTGGGTGTGAGGTCACATCAAAGGAAGATCTGACAAGATTTGAAGAAGATGGCAGCAGATGCAATGATAAGACAGATTGCAAGCGATACACTTTAAACACAATGAAGAAAAGTAGCTGGACTCAGCTGGGGAGAAAAATATCTATGTCCAGGCAAAAATCATGTTAGTTCTAGATTCTGGAAGTGTCCAGAAATTGAGGCTTTGCACAAAGAGGGCACTTTCTGTATGGGCATGTTTCTTGGAGATGAGACCCTTTCTGACACTTTAGGGTTGGGGGCACCTAGACATGCTTTGGTGTGAATCACTTCTAGTGCAGAAGTGCCTCAGCTTTACTGCATAATGTGAGTGTGTATATAGGTCTGGTCCGGCTAAGCTGTCCTCCAAACTGGCTCCTTTTCCTGCATAATTTTCAATGGTTACAGGTGCTCAGCTGCTGTACTTGCCAGTCTCTTTAATCAGATGATTGGCTGTAGGGCCAAGCTTGGAACAGTACTTTTTGTGTGTTACCCTATTACCATGATATCCCTTTCATGCTATCATCCATTTTTTTGAGAGAAACCTTTTGTGTTATATACATATTTCCTTACTACAGATGTTTCCTACATTTATTATATTGTTCTATTGGTTTTCTGTTGTATATATATAATGCTATTTAAACACAGTTGCTTTCATAAAATGAGAAAGTGAAAGCTGAGCTAATTTTTTTTTTGGCCTAGAAAGATTCAAGGTGTAGTGAAAAGGGCCTAATGCTAAAGGGCAGGTTATAAACTAAATGGCTGCAGGTGGATCTAGATACTGTTATCTCCAGAGTCAACAGCTAGAGGTACACAGAGTGTTTGAGTAGATACAAGAGCAATGAGATCCCATGTGGCTGAAAGATCCTCATCAATACCTTGGCTTGTACTGACATTGAACCAGCAGAGAATTGTGACAGCTGTCAGGATATAAAACCCTGCAAACACAGCTTACTAAAATAATCTCGCATTCAGATGATGCAACAGGAAGGAGTGAGCATCAGAGATCGCCTGCCAGTGGTGAGGGTCTTTAAGGAACAGTAATGGCTCCTGGTATTGTGGAGCTGTAATATCTATATAGAACCCAATTTGGTCAAATTAACTTGTCACAGATGTAATAGGATTGATCCCCTGTAATTATTCTTTCCAACTTCATGCTTATCAAAATGTACTACTACTTTGCTTAAGTTACAGCCAATTCATCATTCTCCAGACCTGTTGGTTAAAAGACCTGTGGGTGCCCTACCAAGAATGTGCATTCTGTGCTAATAAAACCATCTTCTAGTATACATTTGACAGAAGTTGTTGAAGGTAAAATCATTATTCTATAAGGCAGTAGGCTGGCACTATATTATTAGACTTCTTAGAAGGTGACAGGAAGGCATATTGATGACATCTTTCTGGTTAGTTGATTCAGCCCTAGGTCTTCTGGTAGTGTCTACTACCTTTATTCAAAAATAGAAAGGCAAGGGAAAAAGCATGGCAGCCTATTTTATATATATATATATCTCTATATCTATATATATATATATCTCCTTCTTCTGCCTGAAGAGATGCATTTGATGTTATCAAATTCCCAGTTACAGCTGGTCAGGCTTGGTGGGAGGTAACAAGGGAGTGTTGCCAGCTGACATTGAGTGCTGAGTGTCTCAATAACCTGTCCTACCAGAAGGTTTGAGACCCACAACTAGCAGTGAATAGCTAAAGATTGGGGATCCCTTCTAAAAAGAGAAATGGTAATTTTTATCAGTTGTTTGAAGATGTGGGTTATTCTTATATGTACTTGTTCTTCATACTTTGTATTTTGTAATGCAATTGAAACAACTAGAGAAAGAAATATCAGTTTTACAAGGATAATACAATGCAACCTTTCTGTGTTCTGTAAATTATACAGGCAGCTTCTTCCAACTTCTTTGAACAGGCTCTGCCTATTTCTGTTGCAGCCCAGCTGCTGAGTAACTGTTCTCATTGAGGTTTGGGAAGTGCCTGGGATTCAGCAACCTTTGTCTCATGAATCATGCCGCAGATTCTTCCTTGATATAAAAGCTTGATTTTCAGAAAAAGTACTATTGGCTTAGGGTACCATTGGTTGCTGCATTACCGCACTAGACTACATCTTTTGCTCCTTTCCTGTTGGCAAGTCTAGATGAATTCTAGAAACTGTAGTGCAGACCCAGCTGCACAGTAAAAGTGCTTTTGCTTTCAGGGCTCCTTTGTTTTGAGGAACCAGTTACAATTAGCATTTTGCCAATTACATTAGCAAACATTGCTGGGGAGATGGGGGAGCAGTTACTTGATCAGCTCTCACATTATTCAAGTGGCATAAAGTTAAAAAAAACCCCATCACTATGAATTCAAAAGAATTCAGCTGGGTTTTTAATTTTTTTGTCTTTTGTGCCAGTTCTTTTTTCAGGCAAAATTCATGTAAGTTTCCTCTCCAGACAAAGACAAGGGATAAGAGCTAGTGGCTGGGAAAGGTGTGATTAATAATCTATTTGTCAATTATTTGGAAATTAATTGACGTTTGTCCTTGCAATCTGAGACCAAGGTTAATGTTAACCATTTTCTTCTGATTTACAGCTGGTATTCTGTGAGGCATAAATGAATGTTTATATGCCAACATTGCACAGAATTTCCGGTACACAAAGTTTGTGAGTTGTTTTCTCATTAATCTAAATGGTAGCTTGGTGCCTTTTGAACACCTTCTTTTCCTCCTTTATGTGCTGCAAAGGTGAGGAAAAGCATCTGAAATGAGGCAAGCCATTTTCAGGAGGATATGTATGCCTAGGAAAAGTTGATTTTTGTACATGAATATGTAAACTTCAACTAAACTTGGGAATAAAGTTTCTTACACCAGTCCCTTTTTTGCCTTTTTTGAGAACTGCTTTCAAATACACTAGTAAATACTGCTTTTACCTTTAAAGGTGTCTCAAGATTACCATGACCTCTGGCCAGAATACCACAGCTCAGAAGCAGAGACAACAGCAGTGACAGGAGCCACAGTTTATAAAAAGTTCATTTGTATGACTCTTTCCCTGATGGTTTTCTCCAGGGGGAAAAAAAAATCATGAATTCTTATAGATATATTTGGTAGGGTCATAATATTTTGGGCTTTGCTTTTGTCATTTTTGCTTAACTTGCTCATTTTGGGGAGGGCAGGCAGATTAGAATCAGTCTGTTTAATCATTTATATAATGCCTATTTTTTGCTGTAAAGATTGTGGGAGGAAAGAGAAGCATAGTGTTCTGAAGAAAGAGATTGCAAAGAACATAGTGCCTCAGTTTACATATACACATTCATTCATTCCTTCATTCTTTACTGCTGATCTTAAATGCCTTTTTTGAAAGCTACATCCTAGTCACATGCTGTTGTGACCTGGTGCAGAGGTGAAAGATGGAATTTTTAGTTGATGTCAAGGAGGTCAGATTA
Source organism: Illadopsis cleaveri (assembly GCA_013399915.1). Taxonomy (NCBI): domain Eukaryota; kingdom Metazoa; phylum Chordata; class Aves; order Passeriformes; family Timaliidae; genus Illadopsis; species Illadopsis cleaveri. Next base: position 174,640 of record VXBB01024436.1, read on the forward strand.
AATAATGGTCTTTCCTTTTGCAGTACTTGGTGATCAGAAGCTGCAGCCATGGGCTGGTGATGGAGGGGCCCACTTGTGGTGATAATTGTGGAAGAGAGGAAGTGTGTAAACTGAGAAAGCTGGGAGTTGCCCAGAGCTGATAACACAGCAAACATGGTAAATGAGATTTAGGGGTATGGCTGAAGGATAGAGTGGCTCTGCAGCAAATACAAAAGAATAAACCTACATTTTGTGGGGGGGAAGATGCAATACTCAAATGTCAAGTGGAAACCAAACTGTAGGGGGGCTGAGTTTTGGTGGTTTGGTTTTTTGTTTTGAAGTTGGTTTTTTTTTAGCTAGACAGTAGGAACAGATCTTTTGAGTGTAGTTCAAAGTGTACGGTTTAATTTTTGCTGCTATGACTGTAATAACTACTTTGGGTTTATTGCTGCAAAGTTGTGTAGAGTGGAAAACTCCAGTACAGGTGAGTCACTGATTATCCGTCATCTGTGGAAGTGCAGCCCCAGAGCTGTGAAGGGTTAAAATTCAGGCTGTAGGAGTGATTTAATTTTTTTAGTTTCCTTTTTTGACTCAAATAAGGAAATTGTGGTAACGTTGTGTTTGGATGTTGCTGCAGAAAGAACCAGCAACTGATAGTAAATTACAAGGAAAGAAAGGAGTATTGCAATCCTAAAATAAGTGTGATAAGGGAGTCAACAGAAACCCACAGCTTCCTCACAGGGTTACCACTTAGCTTGAATTCAAGGAGGGAATTCCTTGTGGAAAAATGCAAAAAAAGCAGGCTTTTGTGCTGGGATGTAATCTAACACAGAGCTTGCATTTGCAAGCATTAGCTTATGACATTTCTAACTGAAACTTCAGAGCTTATGCTTGAGAAACATGGAGCTGGAAGTCCAGTGTGACTATTCTGGGGCATGTTTTTTATCACAAAGGTAACAGGACAGGCATCTACATTTTAAACAAACCTCTTTGAATGGACATTATGCTGGTGCTCTAATCACCAGCCATGGCAATATTAAGTAGCACCATGCAAAGCCTACTTGTGTAGTCAAAAAACAGAACAGCCTACTTGATGAGAAAGTGCAGCAGCCTGCAAATGAAGTTTCATTGACCCATGAAGGTCTAAAAATTTTAAATCTCCATTTATAAATCCTATAGGAATTACAATAATTCCCACAAAATTTTATCTGTAGTTTAAAATTATGTAAGTGTTGTCAGCTAAAGATGTAGTAGTCACTGTGAACTGTAAATTATTATTACTTTAGAGAGGGGAAAATAAGTGCAGGGAAGTGAAACTATGGTTTTATGTTGTACAGCTTGTCTGTCAGTAGAAACCAAAGAACCACTGCATTCTGTTTTTTTCCGATTATTTTAACCACCCACCTGTTTCCTTTCTGCTTTTTGAATTGCACATGAACTTTAAAGTTCCCAAAATATCAAGCCTGAGCTCTGCAAGTTCAGTGTGTTTGGGGTTTGGGCAGTTGGTGGTATTGACTGGGGTCTTAGATCAGGCAGATAACTGCTTTTGAACACTGGATTTAAGATGTTTCTTCTACTAGTGCCTTTTAATGCATTAGGTTTTGAGGCAGACACTGTACAAATCACCAGCCTAATAAAGAGAAAAAGGAAAACCCCTAGGATTTCACCTCCAAGTAATCATGAAGTAAAACAAAGTTTCTGATTCTCAAAGAGGCTGGCTAAGGAAACTAAGCACTTAGGATACAACATTCACTTCCTTTTTAGTACCTCTTGAACCCACAGGCTAAAATATACTTCAACTTTATTTGAAAATCAATAGTAGAGACATATCAACACCACTTCAATGGAAAAAGCAGGGGGAACTCAGCTGTTCTGCTGAAGTGTTTATAGCTGAATTTTTTCCTGTATTCTAAAATTATAAACCATTTTTAGTTTTTCTATGAAAAAGACCAATAGCCAAAAGCAAAAGCCTAAAGAAATATAGTAAAATAAAGAGAGTATTCAGTGATATCTCCCTGAATGCTCGGTCAGCCTTCAGGAGTTTGCAATCCAATGACTTCCTGTGCCAGAAGTAATTTCTGTGCATTAATAGCCATCTATGGATTTCTCTTTCATGAATGAGCCCCCATGGGCACATCTGCAGGAAGGCAAGCTCCATTAGTTCTACCATTCCCAGGAGAGTCAATCTTTGGTTTTCTGTCATTATTGTTGCTATGTCAAAGGTTGATTCTAGATAGTACAATAAAACATTTTTTACTTTAGGGAAACAAAAGCCGGTATCCTTATCTCCAGCCACTGTGAATCTTCCCTTTTAAGGATGGCACCAGTAGCTCTTTCTTCCTAACAGTAATGAACTTGACATTTTTTCCTGGAGTGTTCATTTATTCAAGTGGCTTTGATTTGCATGAATATTCAGTGGCCTCCATTGGGCTGGCTTCTACAGGTGGGTGGGCCTAATGGTTAATGGTGTTATCTGGGTGTTAGATAATGAGATGTAACAAAGAAATGCTTAGAGACTTATTGCTGAAGGGGTTTGGAGACCTCAGCAAACATACCCACTGCCTCAGTACCAGGAACAGACCAAAGCTGGCATGCTGCAGGCTCAGGGCTCGCTCTTTCCCAGTGAGTAATGGTTATGTGGTGCTTCCTTCCCATTGACAGCAGTGCAGGTCACTGTGCCATTTAGGGCAGATGCTGTGGCCTGTCTGCAGAGCGTCGAGACACAGCCTGTTCTTCCTGGCAGTAGCATCACTACTTGGGGAAGTTAACAGTGACCCTGGGATGCTGGGTTGTTACAAGTCACTGCAAAGCTGGCATGGGTGCTCACAACTGCTCAGCCTCTTGCTTCTAAACCAGGCAGAAGAGAAGTGGTGCAAAGGCGTAAAATTATACATTTAATTACTTGGTTACTGCTGCTTGCTTCTCACATGATGTCTTTTGCAGGCTCTTTTTTACCCTTTTCTGCATGAAAGCTTTTCCATTTCTTTGGGTCAATTGTGCCACAGGTTCTTGCAATCCTCTCTGATTCTTGAGTATTTCTGGCTTTAAAAACTTGATGTTGGGTGTAATATTGTCAGCTGCTGACCTTGTATCAGCAGGACATCAGGCAGGAGAATGGACAACAAACATATTTGAGTTTTTCAAGTATCCCTGATACAGCTGATAATACATCTGTCCAAGAACTGGACTGTTGCTGTTCCAGTAGGTGTATTATATGTTCAAGACTAACTAAGAACTGCAGAGATCACAGTTTTCAGAAGGAAATTTTGATGACAATATCAAGCTTTTTATTTCAAATTTAACTACTGGCTTCTGGAGGGGGGAAAAATAGATCATCTGTATAATTTTCCAGTGTCTCTCTTGCCATTTGACTTACTTTGGGAGTTATTTTATGTTCATGCGCACTGTGGTTCCTGTCTAGGCCATTTTCTGCAGAGTTTCTTACACTTCTTAAACTGAAGGTCAAATGTTGTCAGCCTGCAACCTGACAAGCACAGACACTAGGCCTGGAAGAAGAAAGATGAGTGGGGGAATTACACACAACTGTTCAAATCAAATCCTTCTGGAGGCTTCTTGAGTCAACCTTTTTTCTCTCTTTTTTTTTTNAGTTGTGTAGAGAAGGGAAGCAGGGCTTGGTCCTTTTATGTCACTAATGCTTATAGAAAATCTTTTCTTGAGTTGCCCCACTCACGTTACAGCAACAATTTGCAGAAGGAAGCAAAATGCAATGCAACATGTGTGGTCCTTAGCCCTTCTCAGAGCATAGGCTCTCTGCTCTGTCTCATAATTTAGAATTTAATAGATTGTAATGTGGCCCTGAGGGCTTTAAATTGCCTTCAGTTATGTGTAAATCAAGATACTTCTAAGAATGCACTATCAAACAGTGTTTATTGCTTAGAAAAATCTGTTGATGTCTGAGCTGCTCCTTGGTCTTAGTGTGAGAATTAGTAGCTCTAGGGGAAAGAGATAATGATCTTGTAGTTAAGCTATTGCTTGGGACCCTGGAAACAGGTTTTAATTCACAGCTTTGTATAATATTATATACATCATGTATATTATGTAGAGCACTTTACATCAGTAAAATGGGACAAAGCTTCCTTGCTTTGCAGGCTTGACATGCCAGTTTGTTTGGTGGATGTATAAACTACAACTTCCTTTTAAAACCAAAAGCTGATCAAAATTTGAGTGTGATTCCTTTTTTATCAGTGGTGAAAGCTTTATCAGTAGTCTTTTTAGTTAGGATAGGAACAGTATTATTTAGTATCTGAATGTCTTTTTCAGAGATGATAAATTTTATGTATTCTTGGTTACGCTTTGCATTCAAAGATAATCAACTGTCAAGTGAAGTGTGGAATGTTTAGTGTCCATGCTGTGAATAATGTTGTTTTGGACACAACTGTCATTAATTTTGTAGGCATGGGAAGGTATAGTCAGATGTGGGCACTGTTAAGACATCTGATATCTTATTTTGGCATAACTCTGCACCCTTTGGCTGGTAATTTCTGAGTCTTTCCCAGGAGCATTGAACAGAATCGGGCATAATGCTACTCTGATGTGTTCATTCACGTTTGTAGTCCCAAGGTGGGGACATATTGGCCACCCTGAGTAGTCTCAGTGTCCTGTAACACACCAGATACTTTCCTCCCCAGTCCAGGGGTGTTCCCTGCAAGGGATCTGTATCATTTACATATGCGTGTACATTTGCTGCCCTGGAACTTCTGCCATTGGAATATCCCATCTGGAAACATTTAATTTTCCTAATGAATATATCATAAGGCAGCCTTAATTATTGTCTGTCGAGGTCTTCTCTAGTTAGATCTTACCCTCTAATCTCTTCCATATTTATCTGTATAATCTACCATGTGCAACTTTCTTTTATTGCTGTAGATGCACTTTTCTTAGAAGCAGCAGGCTTTTGGCTTTTCTGACCTTGCAGCCCTTTGGTCTCTAAGACACAAGATATCCTCTACTAAAAGGGAAACAACAGAATCAGAAGTGGTTGTAGTTAGGGATTTTACCAGCTAGAAATGGAAATGCCAGTCACATGAACTTGCCTTAAAGGGGTTTGTGGGATCTCATCTTATTGTCTCTTTGCAGGGTATCATCCAAGCCTACAAGAGTGGCATAACCCTCAAGGGAAACACCACTAGCCTGGGCAGGTGGGACTTCAGTGGGTCTTTCTTCTTCTCCATCTCTACAATAACAACCATTGGTAAGAGTTCCCTGCTTATGGGGCCACCTCATAGGTAGGAAAAGAGTGGGAATGAGGACCTGTACTCAGATGCTGCTCCAGCACTATGTGGTTCCCTGGAGCTTGCAGTAGGCAGGTAGGGAAGCACCATGAACCCAGCCCTAGGAGTGCTTTGTCAGTGCCAATGCAGTAATGATCTCTAACTGAACTGACCAAACACAGGGATAATTAGCTCAGGATATATTCCTACTAAGTTAGATGGCTTCTGGGGCCTGAGCTTCATGGTGCTGCACTGCCTGCACTTTCCCAAGTCTTGTGCACTCAGAGAGGTCTGAGGTGAATTGTGCATTGAAATGGGCTTTTCGTATCACAAGGACAGGAATGATTTTGGAAAATTCTTGATACTGGGTATTGTGTCTTCAGAGACTATATTTATGAATTATTCCTCTTTATTACACCTGTATTAGATGAGGACCTCCTTGTTCAAGTGAAAGGTAAGTAGCTGGATAAACATCACAATTCAGCTAACTCAGATTTCAGCAAATGGGTAATGCAAAGCCATGAAGAAATGATGGAAATAAGTAGGAAGGGAGCAAATGGAAAAAATAAAATGTACTAGGTACAGAGCTAGTTAAGGCAGATGCTGTTAATTATTGTCAGTTCATGTCTCCTATCCCCAAAACCATTAATAACTTGCCCTGATGTCTTTTTCTTATGGTGTGACCCAGTATTTAAAAAAAAACCAAAACATGGAGGGCTGAGTATGTGGAGACATGGTTGTTGAGTATCAAAAATCCCTCATGGATTTCTTGATTTGTCATCTCTCTTCAATTTTAAGTGTATTTTTAAATCAAGATTTTGCTTTTTGTACCCAAATGGAACCTTCTTTTGATTTCTGGTTGGTTTTGAAGATTGGCCCCAAAACACTAAGCCCCCAAGCATGAGCTCAAAGAGAGGGTTTGTGGGTTTTCTGTGGGGGTGGAGGCGAGAGGGTGGTGGTGTGTCATCTTCCTGTGACTCAGTACATCTTTCTACCCTGCTCTTTTGCACATGCATTGTTCTAGTTGGGAGCACGCGTTCAGTGTGTTGCACTGCCAGGCAAGGGTTGCACCAGATGATGGCAGTGGAGGCTCATCAGACAGCGTTACACAGGCTGTGGGTTTCCAGCAGATGCTGGTCAGTTCCTTCCAGCCCTTGGTACAAAGCAGCATCTGCTCAGAGCTGCTTTGCTTGCCTCCGTAGTGAATCCTAATGCGTTTCTAAGCCATCAGAGCAACTGTTTCACCACGGCCAGTTTAAGTTAATGATATTCAGGGAGAATCAAATTTATGATGTCAAAATATAAGGGGATGTTGTTATGTTGGCAGGGATCTAGCCTAAGTATTTCTGCTCTGCGACTAAGAGTAGCTGCTAAGCTACTCTTCCCCCCACCCTGCCCCCAGTCCCCTCTTTTTTTAAGTAAACTCCTCACCCTGATGGCCATAGGGGAGGAGGACAGGACAGGGCTGAGTTGAAAGCAGAGGCAATTGAAAAGAACCAAATCTTACAGGTCTTTATCTCATAATTTTAAAGCTGATGCTATGACTCTAGAGACTTGCCTTTTTCAATTGTGGATTTGAGAATGCCATACAAGCCACTTCTATGCAGAAAACTTTAGATTACTGGATCCTTCATTCTGTTTTTTCAAGTTAAATTGTTATTTGCATACAAATTAGTGTCCTAACACTCTATTGATAACAATAAGTTGTAGAAGAGAAAACTACAAGTGGTTTCATAGAGCCTCACCCTGAATCTGTTATCATAATCTCTCTTTATGCAAATTCTTGAGATAGTGAGGGGTTCAGCCTCACTGAGGCTACCAGGGCATGACTGGGAAGGATAATTGATGATGTCAAGTAAAGAGACAAGCTCCTTTCCAAACAACTCAGTGAAGTTCAAAGGGGTGAGTCACAATAGGAAACTTCATGTATAAGGTATGGCAATGAGATAAATGACAATTGAGAAGGCTTCTTGAGGAATAGTAGAGGTTTTAGTGTTCTTACATGGCAGGGAAGGGTTTATCTGAGGCTGTGATTATGGAACCAATGAAAGCAGATCCAGCTGTACAAGATTAGCCTATAGGAGTTAAAACCCAAGGCATTCTGGCAAATGAGTTCAGGAAGGATAGGGTTAAGATGATAAAGCAGAGGAAAGATTCTCAGGAATTTAGGGGTACTATATAAGGATTTTGAAGACTATGGATGGCCTCTATTCCATATGTTCCAGCTGCTGCAAGTCCTTTGGCCTGTTTGTGTCTTCCACATTTTTTCTTTGCAACTAATGCTATGCATGCCTTGCTGGCCCTTATGAGAAATAACATCTTTGTGACCCTTGTCCTTAGTCTTCTCAAACAGCACTGCCAAAACCACTATCATTTTTACCTTCACCAGTTTCCTTTGAGATGCTCTTTCTGTTCTGCCAGCTTCTGTATTTTACTTCAGGTGCTGTAACCTCCGTCAGAGGGCTAGGTCAATTTCTCAAGTCCTTACCAGAACACTTTCTCACCGAGATACAGGAAGGGATGTTAACTTCTTTCCCCATTAACACCAACTGAGGGGCATTAGCTTCTTTCCCCACTGACAAGGTTTAAATCCCCAGTCTCCTGTTGCAATATCTTCTGCACTGCATCCTTCTTCCATTTAAAAATGAGAGCCTCATCTATTTTCACTATTAGTGATTAAAAGCAGCATGTGAACTCTGCTTAAAAACAAAGCAAGTTCTAACCTGCAGGCTGGACATAGTTGGTGCCTCAATTGCAAATGTTTAAAGGACAGATATGTGAACTGATTTCTGAGCCACAGATACATATGAACTAAAATCTCTTGTTTAAAGAAGTGCCCCAAGAACTGCATTCATAACTTTTGGGATGGGCAGCCCTGGCCACCTGCTGATTCCTTCTCCCCACTGTTATATTTCTGTGCTTTCCTCATTGCTGTCTTTGCCATATCATGCCAGATTTTATACGTTATCTCATTTTCTGCAGATTTTTCCATAAGAACCCTTCCTCCAATGCCTTGAAGGGTCATCTTCAGAGTTTCTGCAGTACTAAACATGATTAAAGAAAGAGAAGCTAACTTGCTGCTGGTTTTATCTCTCAGACGTCTTTATCCCTTGCCGACACAAAGTCTCTCCTTTCTGTGTTTACTCTCCTTCTACTTAGTTTGAATTAACAGGGCAGAGGTCAAAGCAAGTTCGGAGTGGGGCACAAGATCAAAGTTCCTAAAGTCAAACGACCACAGGGTGGTGTAATTTCAGAGAAGGTGCTAGGGAAAGGCTCTTTCTGTAGTCAGTGATGAGGCTGACTCCTCTGTACAAGCCTAAGAGTAGAAGGAGTATTGTCCTTTCTAGTCTGAATGTCCCACTTAATATTGGGTGGATGGATGCCAATGCCTAGTGCTGTGTTAGCATTTTCTGGAGGCACAGCCACCAGAATTCAGTTGTGTGAATTTCGAGGGCCCTTTTTTTAAATATAAAGTGGCGCAAATAAAACATCTCACCATGAAGAAAAGAAGGGAAAATACCTTCTTCCTGTTCTTTCCTTCTCTGGTTAGTGCAGTGCATAGCTCCTAAAAGCAGTAGCCCAAATGACTGAGATAACACAGCCATGGATCAGGCTATTCAGTGAGTAATGGTATTAACCACACTGCTACAGACATTTAGTGGCTGCTACAGAGGATTCCAGTGCAGGGAATAAAACAGCAGCAAGTTCAGGGCTCTGAAATCCTGGTAGGGTAAAGCTTTGGGCCAGCAAGAGTTTTTTGAAGACATTGACTCTCTGCATTACTGCCTAGCATCTGGTGGAGCTCCTGAAAAGTGCTCAGGTTCCTGCCCATTGCCCATCTACTGGGGAATTCAATTAAACTAACTTGATGTCTTAAAGTGGTTAAAATACAGAATAACAGCTTGGGACCACTTTCATATTTGAATTCTCTGTGAACCTCAGGAATCTCTTGTGTAGGGGAGTTCTCTGCTGGAAGGCTGCCCCTGTTGATGCGTTGATCTTTTCCCTGCCCTGTGACAGCTGGCAGAGCTTCTCTACAGGCTTGGCCAAGTAGGATGTGGCACAATGGTCCATGGGAGGTCCTGCTGGCTTTGGGGGCAGCCACTCATAGCAGCATCCTCTGAGCTATCTCCTGAGCCCTGGGAATGTGGTCTGCTTTTCTGACTGCATGCCATCTCACCCAGCTGAGACTAAGCCCGCTCTACAGCTTTCAGTATATGCACAGCATGAATCAAAGACTGCAGTACTCATCTGAAGCATATTTTTTCACTCACTAAAGCAGTGTGCTAACAAATTTTACTCTCATCTGGAACTTCATAGGGCTAAAACTGTTAATAACTTCCCTGGTTCAACCTGCCAGGGTCCCATTTATCTTCCCCATAAAAGACAATTCCTGAGATTCTGCCACCACTAGCTTTAAAATCAAATTTTTCAAATTTTTGGTTCGTTTTAATCATAAAACTGAGAAGCCAAAGCAAGCAGTGTGACTGCTTAGGGCTTGTGTCCTGTTTCCGTCCTCCATGTACAGGCTCCATGCCTGTAGCATCCTCCTTGGATAGATGAATTGGGATTAACTGTGACTTCCCATGCCAGGTGTCCTTAGCTGTGTCCAGCTGATAAGTGTTCTTGAACTTAGGGAAGACTTGATGGGTGTAATGTGAAATCTCACAAGAAGGCTGAGAAGCCAAGCATGTTAATGTTTTATATAGTTATGGAGACATTCAAAGTATGAGGGAGGATAGGAACCTCTGACTTGCTGATCTTCAGGTGAATGTAGGTGTGGTACCAAATGACCTCTGAAAATCCTAATGCCTGTAGGATCATAGGATAATTCAGGCTTCCTGGTGCCTCAGGAGATCTCCAGTGCAACTGCCTGCTTAAAGCAGTCAGCTATGAGGTCAGAGCAGGCTAATGAGCACTTTGTCAGAGTCACCTTCCAGCTAAACTGGGGCCATGCTCACATTTTCAGGAACCAGATAAACATTATAATAAGGCTGTCTGAGTGATCAGTAGATGTATTTGTGTTTTTTTCACTTTGAATTACACAAAAATGTTTTTTCCATCTAAAGTGAATTTTCATTTTTTTTCTCCATGAAACATTTGAATTTTTCATGAAAAACACCTTTCATTTCTCTTGGATTAAAACATCCAGATCGCTTGTAAAGACTACAAGAGAAAGAAAAGTTTAGATCGCCTGAAAAGTATTAGAGGAGGAGCTAGTGGTAGGAAGAGCTGAATGGCTTAAGGATTTAATTTCCCCCAGTGCCTGGGAAAATAGGATTGTGGCCCACTGAACATCATCCCAACTGCCAAGCTGAGAAGTTTTTATGAGTATTTAAGTGTGTAATGCAAAATAAAATAATTCTGGCACTGACACCCTTCAGTGAACTACACAGTGGATACCTGGCCCTCAGGCTAAGATGAATTTCTGGTTCAAAGCAAAATACTGTCAACAAGAGCAATCTGTAAATTTGGGATCAGACAATGTCTGTAGGAAGTGATGGCTTGTTTACTTTCAGGTAGGAGAAAAGATTTAATAAAACAAGAAGAGTTGCTTCTCTAACCAGTAGCTCTATCAGTGGTTTTAGCACTCAAACACATGTCTGGGGAGATTTGGTTTTAAGCTAAGTCTGAGTTTTTTCTGCAGATGAAATTTTTTTGTAAATTTTCAGATGTTTTTCAGCCTGTGATAGACACTTTCTGTTCTGAGCACTTCTTGATGAAAATACTCTTTTATATCTGGACAGTGAGAACAAACCTCTCATTGTGGGTAGCAGGAAGTTGCAGCTGCCTCAGTTAACTCAGGGCACTGAAAGTATTGTCTTGTGAATGAAAAGATCTTTTACTAATAAGTTTCATCTTCTTAGCAAGTCTACAGAGCTTCTGAATCCCTTATGGGTAGGAATGTAATGGGAAAGTAGGAAAAAAATCCTGAATTACTTAATATATGTAACAGAAGTACACAAGTTAAAGCACATGGTTATGAACATTTAGAAATAAAACCACTCTTGTTTTGTTTCCTCCAAAGAAGCTTAGCTTACATTACACCTTTTTTCAAAACAAGAAGAGCTATACATGCGCTTAATCCAGGTGCTTCAGTGGAAACACACTTTGATGTCTCTGCAGTTTTTAGTGATCATTTCTCAGTGTCTCTTTGCTCAGACATGTACCAGATGACATCCCAGCAGCAGGCTCATAAAGGATGTCACACAACTGACTCATTTTCGGCCTCCAGCCCTACAGTAATGGCCCCCAGTACTTTCTCCTGGACCAGGAGAAATTAGTTCCAATTTTTCTCTTATGGAATTAGGGAACACCCTAATCCCATAAGAGAAAACTTGGAACTAATCCACTGAAATGTCACAGCCAGTGTGAAATGCATCACACCAGACACATGTTTCTATAATTTACTTAAAAGGTCTCATCTACCAGATGTACTTGCCTGCATGTCTCATCTACCACACCTGTTAGTCTAGAACTGGTGAAAGATGGCAGAAATTAGCAATCATTGGGGAAAAGTGCATTAACATTGCAAAGCTGCTCACAAGCAGAGATGAAGACTGGCACGAAGTCCTAATTTAGCCTCTTTTGTTTTACTGTATTTCAAAACATCTAGTTACATAACAGCATCTCATTCTTTCTGGGGGATGCTCTCCCCCTTCCCAGGGACAGGCTCCTGGGGCTCCACTGGAGGTATATTGTGTGCCTAAAATTATTGAAGGAGATGTCCTCCATATGATATAATTTGGGATTTATAGGGGTACATACTTAGGAATAGTTTGCCCCCAGACCTTTCTCTGGAAGTAGTTTGCCGGCACACGTGCACAACTAACTGCAGAGTTGTCCATGGGGAGAGATTTTTGTTAGCAAAAACTTTGCACAGAATGTGTAGAAATCCCCAGCTCATAGCTGCACGTTGTCAGTCAGTGGCTTATTGCAGCTGGCATGTGGCAGAGGTTAGTGAAGAAATGGGACTCTCAAGGTAACCACAGATGTTTGCACTCTCACTTATCTGGGATACAGAGCCCAGCCCTGGGGCCTCTCCCTGCTGGGCACTGCTCACTTGCCCTGAGGCTACAGCACCCAAAAGCAGGGTAGCAAGGCAGCAGTGGAAGGAGCACCTCTGTGCTTGCTGTGCCGATGGCTGGGCAGTGCTGGGAGGGGATAGCATTATTTGTGGTGAAAAGATAATCTCCTATGTGGATGTGCACCAATCTCTGATGAGCAGAGGTGAGTTTGGAATGTAGTTGAGGCCATAGGTCTCTGACTGGCTAAGGCACTGTTGAACTGCTTGTGATGTGCTAGTTGTTCTGTCTTTGAAAGCATCCTAGTTAAATCTGACTTTCTTGTGGCAGAAAACATTGGAAATTGTAAGTGCAAGTCTGCAAATTTATGGAACATTTTTAAAAGAACTTGTGGGGAATGAAGACAAGGGATTTTGAAGCCAGAATGATCTGAGGACACCAGCAAGGCTGTGATTGCAAGACAGGACCTTTTATTAGATCACTTCCTATGACTAGAAGAAAGAGGCAAAATTTAAAACACTTTTTTTTTTCTTTAGGTCTTAAATTGAAGTATTTTACAAAGGTTAAATATAATTTCTCCAGGTATATTGACTCTAGACAATAATTTTGACAATTCAAGATGTATTTGGTACTTGTGGTACAAAAGAGTATAAGCAAGGAGGCAGTGTTAAGTTTACTAGTCCTGTGGGACAAAGGTAGAAAAGGGTGGTTGTTATAATTAAAACACTATTGTTGTGATTCAGAGACCATCTGACAGCCATGCAGGATCTTTACTAGCAAAACCCATGCCAACAATGCTTACAAAAATTGAACTAAACGGAAGGTTTGCGTTTACGTCAGATCCCAGCCAGGGCAGTGGGTAAGGGAGAGGAAATTCACTGGTAAATAGAAAAGGAACTAAGCAAAATTGGCAGGGAAAAAAACGTTATTTTCCAGCCCACAATAGGATATGACAAACAATGGCTGTAACTTACAGTTATTTATAAAAAAGGTCCTTTTGGAGCAGTGACCTTCTCACTAACTTCTGTTGATGATGGAGGTTCACCCCTCCAGGAGGAAGGGGTAAGCAGAGAATATTTTAGATTTAATGCTTCATTCCTCCCCTGTCTAGGCTATGGGAACCTGAGCCCCAGCACTGCGGCTGGTCGAATCTTCTGCATCGTGTTTGCACTTTTTGGGATCCCCTTGAACCTTGTCCTCCTGAATGAAATTGGGCAGCTGATGCTGCTTGGGGTCCAGCATTGTGCCCGTCGCCTAGAGGAGGTGTTTCACTGGCGGGTAAGCAGTATGGACAGGCATATCTCAAATCAAACAAAGACAGAGGACATTGTCTGGTATTTGAGATCCTATGACTAACAAGGACAGCCTGGCTGACTATTTGACCAAAATGGCAATAATACTCAGGAATAACTGGAAGCGAATAAATTTAGTTTATGACAGCCCTATGAGGTGTCAGATAAGGTTGTTTATTAATTGAGGGAAATTCTGTGATGAATGACTTCCCCTACAGCAACAGAAGTGATAAAGCATGTGAGCAATGCACAGTCCTAGACTATCTGGTCTGTTTAGCATCAGTTTTAGTTAGAATTGCATGTGTAAGTTACATGGGAACATTTGTGGAACAGTCTTTAAACTGGCATGAATTTAGGACTTATGAAGATGATGCCCGTTTGTGTTGGCTGGGTGTCAAAGTTTAGCCTCAGCTGGCATCTAACCACCACACAGTTACTCACCCCTTCCCACTCAGTGGGATGAGGAAGAGAGTCAGAAGAATAACAAGTTCATGAGTTGAGGTAAAGACAGTTTAATAAGTAAAGTAAAACATGCTTGTGCATACAAGCAAAACAAAAAAATGGAATTTGTTCACTACTTTCTATCAGCAGGCACGTGTTCAGCCATTCCCAGGAAAGCAAGACTCCATCATGCATAACACTTACTTGGGAAGACAAACTCCATCATTCTGAGCATTCCGTGCTCCCTTCCTCCCCCAGCTCTATATGCTGAGCATGATGCCATATGGTATGAAATATCCCTTTGGTCACTTGGGCTCAGCTGTCCTGGCTGTGTCCCCTCCCAAATTCCTGTGTACTCCCAGCTTACTCACTGGTGGGGTGAGATGAGAAGCAGAAAAGGCCTTCACACTGTGCAGGCACTACTCAGCAACAATAACACCTCTGTATTACCAATTTGTGTTTTCAACACAAATTTAAAGCACAACCCCCTGCTAACTACTGTGAAGAAAATAACCATCCCAGCTAAAACCAGCACACATGTGGGACAGACACCCCATTTATTATAGTGGAATTCAATTAATGTTTGTATGCATTTGTGGAGTCCATCATCATATCATCATCATCTGCAACTGGAAACTAAGCTGGACTTTCCTTGCTGCGCTTCTTGTGGCAATCTTATTTTTTTTTCTTCCTTCCTGTTTTACTAGAATAAAGCTTCCTTCCTGATGAAGACCTGTGCACTGGTAACTGGCTTGTTGTTGTTCCTCCTCCTACCTCCCTTGTTATTCTCTGACAAAGAAGGCTGGTCTTATGATGAAGGCTTCTACTATTCCTTCATTACCCTCAACACTATAGGGTTTGGAGACTATGTGATTGGTGAGTAGTTCACATTTTGTTGCTTTCACCTACTGAACAGCAAATCCCTGACATAGAAAGCTCCCCACTCAGCAGTTTGGCACCAGTAGCAATCCCCAGACCTGATGGATCAGTATGTTGTGGTGGGCATTTGACAGGTTGGAAAAGACATGATTTCTGCCATAGCAATGCCACCTGTGGAAGAACATTGTTTCCCAGTCAGTAAGTGGCACTAAAGTGGCCTGTCCCTTGGATGACTGCATCACCAGGCAGGAGTGCTATGATTTAATCACAGTAGTTTCGAGGGCACACTTATCACACTCAGTGCATTGGCAGCCATTAGTTTTAAGCAGATGCCACTCTGCATTGTCATTAACAGACAGGGACTGTTTCTTCTGTCAAAACCCTAGATAAATGCTTTCTAAAAGGCAGCTTAAGTCACCTAGGTATAGACTGTCAGGCACCAGGCACTACCTAGTTTTGGATGCCAAAACTCTTTGCCAGAGGAAATGGGATTGGATCCACACCCACTGCATTTGCTGAAATGCAGGACACACCTTTTTGATAAAGACTTTCTCATTAAAAACAAATTGATTATAGAAACATATGCACCCTTGAATTCCTGAGAGACAGAAAGACTAAAATGTCCTGTTACAGATTTGCTATTTTCTTCATAGCACTTACTTGATGCTTAGACAACATAGTGGCAGTTACTTTAGGACTCATCTGTAATGCATCAAAGTTATGATTAGAGCTTGTGTAGGCACATGTAAATAAGTTAGGATTAAAGTTAGCTTGGGCAAGGGTAGCCAGATGGAGCTTGACTAAAGCTGGGTGAGTTCAGCATTTTCCTATGCTGATTTTACAGATGATGCTGAATTCTGTGCTACAACAGCTTTACATCTTTCAGTTTCTGGTAATACATTTGGTATTCCTTCCTCTTCCAGGTGTGCCTTCACCTGTGTAGTACCTTTGTAACTGGAATACTGCCATAGATACACTAGATTTGGTATGGGACTAATTGAATATGTCAGTTGTGATATGTAGGGGCTAGACAATTTTGCCTTACAATCCTGTATGTGTGGCTTATGCCTCAAAAATAAGGTTCAAATGACAATTGCACTGTTTCCCCACTAGTGTGATAAAGAGCTGGAAGGAATAACTGGCCTGCTGGGAAATATCTCTGCAGAAAAGGACCTGGCAGTCCTGATGGGCACCAAGCTGTCCATGATCCTGCAGAGAGTGCCTCTGTGGCCGTGAAGGCCGGTGATAATTTCAGTCTTCCAAGGTTTGGTTGCTCTTGGAGGTTTTAGGACTACTCAGGCCTCTTTTCTCCCGCTCTCAGAGACTCTCTTGCTTACATCTGCTTTAACAAGACACATATAGTGGTACATAAAACCTGCTTACCTCTCTGCCTGCAGGGACCCCTGTTACATGCTGATAGAATATTGTGGTGCTGATTGATAAGTAGAGAAACTAAACTGTGTGCTTGAATGTGGATAATTTCACTTTGACATGGATGTAATTTGGGATTTATTTTTCTTTCTTATGTTTGCAATTCCTAAGGAGTACTAGGCTGTTGCTGACACATCATGAAACATACTTACAACATCTGTTCACATGCTAAGTAGATGGCATACTTGTGTTTCATGTAGAAATCACTAATATTCAGTGACATTTCAACTGTCTTTGCTTTACATGTAATGTCTCCTTTGAAGCAGTCTTGAATCAATATAGAAATGTTTTGGATGATTCTGTTGTAGGGATGAACCCAGATCGCACCTATCCAAGCTGGTACAAGAATGTAATCTCTCTGTGGATCCTCTTTGGGATGGCTTGGCTAGCACTGGTTATCAAATTTTGCATCAACATTCTAGAGAGCTCCAGTGACTTCTGTCAATGCAACAAGAAGAACATGGAGATGGCAGAAGACTTAATGGATGATAACAAAAATAGTGTGACTGGACTTCAAAATGCGGAGATCTGCAGCGACAAAGAGACAAAAATGAAAGGAGCAGTTGAATCTCATTCTTATACAGATCCTACAGAAGCCCTCTAGGGAAGAAAAATACCCTCAGTGTCCTGTAGGTTTTAGTGGACCAGAGATAAACCATTTAGAAATGTGTAAGTGGAGCTGCCCTGACCTGTGAATGGGGTGAAAGTTTGCTTATTGAGCTTGAAATGCTTTTATTCTGAATTGAACAATGACAGAATGTTTCATTTGCAGCACCACCAAGTATTACCAACAGGACTCTTAGCCAAAAGTAGATTTATGGAAATGTTACCTGCCCTCCCACCTCAATCTATGAGGTAATCTTTGCCATCCCTGAGCAACACTAGCTGTTGTCCATTTCTTTGCATGACTCTTGCAGCCTCTAGTTATACGTATGGCACTTTGCAAGTGCCACAGTCATAAAAGCAAATGCCATTTAATGCAGGAAAAAAGTAGCATATTGCCAAAAGAAATGAACAGCACTATTTAAAGCTAACTGGCAGCCATGACAAATGTGCACCATGACGTATATCTTGTGCTTGTGAAAGGTGGTAACAAGGTTTTGCTCTCTGATCATTTGTTCAGGGATGGCAATGAGGAAGATGTTGTAGAGATGCCTGTTAAAAACAGTTCATTCCATTTTTTTTAAAGTAATTTCTACATCACAGGTCTGTTAACAGAAAGGGACTAGTGAGTAGGCTATTCCTTACTAGAGAACTTATGTGGGTTCAATCTTTCAAAATACTCTCATCTCTTCAAAATACTTTGAAGTATTTTGCAGACCAAATGTCATCAGCTAAATGTGACAGTTCATTTAGATAGATTTGTATTTTGCCACATTTTGCAAGTCAGAAAAAGAGGCAATTTTAAGGGTCAGTGATTCCAACATTTTCCTACTGCCAATATTAACAAGGGCTACTTCAATCTAGAAACTGACTGAATTTTCTTCAGCTATATTCAGGAGATGCTATTGTGATGAACTTCTCATGTCATGAATGATTAGTGTACCTGTCCTATCTAACATCTTATATCTAATCACAAATGTCTTAGATCTGCAGAATGCCAGATATGCTTATTTTTTTGTGTCAGTCATGAAACAGGACTTGATTGGGTCTTTTTAGTTCCACTAAATTCTCAAAAATTTTTTGATATATTATGCCATTTATAAAGGCACAACAGAGTCTAACTCCTGGTGCTGTTTGTACTCTACTATCTGTTCTTCTCATTTTGTTATTCCTGTTGTGCTATTTACATCTAAGCATTAACTTTGAAAACTTCACCATAGCAGCCAAGCCAGAATGAAGCATTTGGTTGAGCCTTCAGCTTTTGCAATGAACCAAGATTCCATGGGGTTGTTAGAGAAAAGACTGAAAACAGAGTCTGTTGGAGTATGGGACTGAGGAATTAGAAATAGCCATAGCTATATTCACAGAAATGGAATGAGTGAAAAATGTACAGTCTTCAGGAACACAAGTTCTGAAACATATATTGTGAAAAATGTGATCCCAGAAGAGGCCAGTCTAAGTGTTGATATTTGGTGGAAGTGATTACTGGAAAAAATGCAGCAAAGGAATCAGCTGAATGAAATTCAGTCTGTTGACCTTTTTCTGATTGCATAGTAGTAAATGTTCTCTCAAATCCTGTTTGAAGGGGCAGCAGAGATCAGGAAGGAAAGCAGTGAACCTCCTGGATCATACTGATGCAAAATAAATTCATCTCAAATTTTTGAACATTGGGTAATTTCTTTAACAGCCTTTAGCATAAACTTTTCTGTTCCATGTTTCATCTTGCTTATTTTCACTGATGGATACACAATGTAGGTTTTACTAGTCTATGTGAAAAACAAAGTCTATTTCTTTAAACATGAGTAAATTACAATTCCACTTCACAAAATGTGATATCCTTTAATGCATGTCCTTTGTACTCTTTTTCACACTCAAAAGTTAGTATAGGTGTATTGTAAAATCTGGATGCCCAGGAGGTAGTAGAAGTTTCTGCTGCCAAAGCACAGGAGTGACTATGTTAATCTGTTTCAGCTGTTACTTGAAATGTCACAGACTCTGGGAATTTCTACCAACTCTGCTCTTTGATGAGATGGCTTATAGAAGAGTTGAGAAGAGTTTCTTCTTTTGAATTTGAATGTCTATTATATTAATCTCATTTAGTTAATATTCCCATGTATTTTTAGGCTGTGGATACAAAAGTGCCTTAGAAGTGTAGGCACCCTGAAGAGCAGAGTTACGAGACTTTGGGCAGCTAATGTACATTTCTGAGAGGCAAAGGGGAGAGGAGGAACTTAAGGAATAGTCTTAAAAAAGAAAAAAAGGATAAAAACCTTTTGCAGATCTCAGTGCTTCCACTCGATGTCAGGGTTCAGCCCCAGACTTAGGCACGTGGTTGGGTCTCAAGATGCCTCATTATCTGCCCCAGCTATCCTTTCTGAGTCTCT
The DNA here is from genome assembly GCA_013399915.1 of Illadopsis cleaveri. Lineage (NCBI taxonomy): Eukaryota > Metazoa > Chordata > Aves > Passeriformes > Timaliidae > Illadopsis > Illadopsis cleaveri. The sequence continues at coordinate 193,905 of VXBB01024436.1, forward strand.
TCCTTCTGCAGCCCAGCCATTCACCAGAGTCCTGCTGGTGTCCACCAGAGTCTACCCACAGTCTGATATCCCATATTTTGTGGGAGACACATCAGAACTGCTGGCAAGCCATGTGTACCTCCAGAGCTACAAGTGCTTGCTTGGATCACCAAAAATATTAGGAATGAATGAGTCAAATACTGTCTCTGACTGAGGTTCCCTGACACTGAATTTAGCATGTTGTCTATTATGAATATCCTTTTTTTTTTTCACAATTCCTCTCAGCTAGCTTTTGATGTGGACAATAGGTATTAATATATCTGAGTCCCCTCAAAGTGCTGTGCCTCTGGTCTTTCTGTTCTTTATAAAGCTATGTTGTGGTTAAATGATATGAATGAATTTGTTCCCAGAGGGATTAGAAGAAAGTGGAGTTTTGCAACATCACAAAAACATCATCATCAATGTGTCTGCTATACCAAAATATGAAAAGTTATCTTCTCAATGGTAAAATAAAGAAAACAAAAGCACATGGTCCTGTTATCGTTCATGTCACAGCTGACTTGCACTCTTCTGAAGCCTGCATTGGAAAATTACAGATACTCCTTGATTGGGTTTTTTTGTCTCTTTCTGTTCTGATAAGTATGCAGTTTTCATTAGGAATTTCAAATTAGACTTTCACTGCTATTTTTCTCCACAAGTTAACTTTTCCTTATTATCCTGTTTTCTTCCTTGGGAAGAGCCGAGGTTGGAAACAGGTTTGGTTAGTAGTGGTAGTTGTAAATATTTGTGTAATGTCAATCTCTGGAGTCTTTTTCACAGTCTCAAAGAGCATGATGTGCTTGTGACCTTTATAGTTTCCCAGGAACTCAATCCCTGGAAGCAAGAGAAGAGAGAGGGTGCTATCTCCCCTGCTTCAAGGACAAGTTCTGGCTTCAGCCTCAGTGTTTCTTACACTGGTTCTTTGTGCCAGGCCAAGAGACATTTACCCCTTGGGGAGAGATGTGTCCAGAAGTCTGTAACAGGATGTCAAAGCAATGTAGTACAGACTGCTCAGAACTGCACAGTTTTTGTCTAGATGATTACAATATTTTGAGGTCCCTAGACTAGAACAAGGAGGCTCTTTTCCCATTATGGTCTATGGCTTCAGAAAAACTCCAGGATAGTATTTTTGCAGTGTATGGCTGATGATATCTTGTCTTGCAACTGATACCCCAGGTCAGTTTAGAACTTAAATCTTTTAGCCTAGAGGAGGTTCGGGGGATGTCGTCAATGTATCTAAAAATCTGCAGGGAAGGTGTGAAGAGGATGGAGTCAGGCTTATTTTCAGTGGTGCCCTGTGACAAGAAGAGAGGCAATGGGCACAAACTGAAACACCAGAAAACACTTTTTACCTATGAGGGTGACCTGGTATATATTCCCTGGAGAAGTGGTAGAGAGAGATCCTCAGAGATCTTCAAAAGCCATCTCTAGGTGACCGTGCTTGAGCAGGGGAGTTCAACCAGATGATATCCAGAGATCCCTCCCAACCACAACCATTCATGACTATACATTTCAAGTTCAAACCATCCTCCTCCTAGTAGTCCACTGTATCCAGCCTTCCCTTTTCTCTAGACTGTCTCCATTAACATCCAGGTTGCACTGACAGCAGGCCTGGTAGATCTTCCTGCGAATTTGTAGATGCTAATTATTTTTTATCTCACAGTCAGAAATGCACTTTAGAAGAAGGGTGCACTTTTAGAAGAAGGGAACAGTATCTATGCCTGAAAAATCTTCATTTCTCAGGACTGAGATTTAACCAGATGTTTAGGGCGGGGTTTTTTTCAGAGAGAAACTGATAAATGTTTAAGCTAGTACTAAACAGGCAGAGAGGATCTCTGGTACCTCTTAAGTCAACGTGTGTTGTAGTAAGAGCCACTGAAAAGCTGTCACTGTTGTAGGAGAGAGCAGCAACATGGATTATCATACTCTTAATGTTTATGTTAATATAAGTGAACATGTGGTTTTCAAAACTTTTATTTCCTTTCAAATTTTGAGCTAAGGGACTTTTCTTTTTAAGGGAAGTTGTACAAGAAAACATTCCTAGTAGAAAATTGGTATATCTATAGTACTTGAGTCTAGGTGTTGGAGCTACCTCTTGAGGCAGAAACAACGCAGTGTAAATTAGAGAGGCTTTGAAAATGTTTTAATTTTTATGGTTATATGTAACCTTTTTCTTCCCTGAGTACTGAGTTAAACTCACTGGAACATAAGATTTAGTTTTCAAGTAATATGAGTTTCCAAAATCTCTAAATTTAAACAAGAGTGTGCTTACCAAAGAAAGCTATAACAGATTAAAACAGAAAGGGAAGGAAAATAACAGGAAAGAAAATGTTGAGGGTAGAAGACTGTGGAGTTTATTACTCATTCCTAAGGAACTTGGTTATCAAATTTGATTGGGTTCATATTTTTTTCTTTTTATTGGTAGTGCCTTTAAAAGCTATGTCTTAAATAAATGAATCCAACTGTATTTAGTTAGTGATTATGGAAATGCTTCAGACATCCATGTATCTGAGCGAATAGGAAAGCCCAATGCATAAATTCAGGGGTGTACAAACCAGCTCCAGAGGCAAAACTGAAGAAGACACAGGTGTGGAAATTGCACAAGAAGGCACACAGTAAGGATAGGATCAAAAAGGAAGGATTAATTGAATCAAGAAGAAATCCAGCGAGGCAGCATTTGCCCAGCTGACTATGGTGAATGAGAAATTGGTCATTGAGAGAACTGTCAATATAATTAAAAATTAGAAGTAACATAATTTGGATAACTACTGATCAAAAAGTCATGGTTGTACCACTACTGCTGTTACTTGACACATAATTCTATTACAAGTTGGAGTTGCAAGGCTGTTTTTAAAGCATTTCAGTTCTCTAGGTTAATGTTGTTAATTGCTTTTCACACTACACTTCTGGATCTGCTGAGTTAGAACACTTGTAGTACTAATGATCCTCTGCACCTCAAACCGATCAACAGGGTGTCTTCCAAATACAGGTTTAAACCTGTTGATTAAGCTTTGATTAGAATGTAAAAAAGCAGATTTTATGAAGTATAGTACAGAAAAATATATTCCTGGAAAGCAAATGGGATGGATGACTGCCTGCTGTAGGGAAAGTATCATAAAAAGTGCCTGGCTTCTTGGTTTTGTATGGTTTTGCTGTCAGCAGAGCACAATAAGGAGTTTAATAGTTATGGACTTTAAAATAAGGGAGAATTGCTCCTTAGTAATCAATGAATGTAAGACAAGACTTTAATGCAACACAACCCATTTGGGTGCACCCAAAATAAAGCCACATCTCAGATATTACTTAATAAGGAGAATGAAGCGTTGACACCATTTGGAGAGAGGGCTTTTGAAGTCTTATAGCACTTTTAAGTTCAGACATTCCAAAAATGCTGGGTCATACTTTTCTGTGTCTGCCCTTTGAATTTTGAACTGTTACTGCAGTGCATAACACTGTGTCTCTGTGTTTGTGCAAAAGAAAGGGAATGTGCTGCCAGTGTTGCAAATTATATTATGGTCATGCTAATTCCTATAGTACATTCCCCATATGGCCCCCACCATTTTTCCCAGCAAGTAAAACAGTATTTCATGATTTCTTCTTCATAAACCATTTCTTTCTCATCATTTTTTTCTGGTCTTGCTTCTGTGTAATTGGTGTTCCTAAACTTGAATCACATAATATGCTGAGTTAGAAGGGATACATGAGATTCATCCAGTCCAACTCTTAAGTAAATAGCTCATACTGGGATTGAACCTGCAACCTTGGCATTATTAGCACCATGCTCTAACCAACTCTGATCCTACATTCGTTTCCTCAAAACTCCCAAGCCAAACTCAGTATGCTCCTCTTGTATTTCTGCTGTGTGCTCAAACCCTTCTCCTGTGCCAGGTATGTACAGCAGAGCCTTCTCTGCTGTGCTGGGGCCAGGACATTTGTATGTAATGCAAAGAGAAGGGGCAGGAGCAGAGGGTTTGCAGGAACTACTTTTCCTGCTCCTGCTCCCTTCTCTTAATGATGTTAACTGTAGGATCCCAGCTCTGAGGAGGGCTGAGATCTCCCCAGTATCTGCATCAGTTCTGGTCTGCTGGTATTTACCTTGAGGGGAGTAAGGGGATCCAGACAGTCTCAGGTGGTTGGCTTGCTTTCAGGTTGGTTGTAATGTACTGGAAAGCTGAAGCTTTTGTTGTCAGCTGCAGCCAAGCTCCAAGCTCATTTGGCATGTGGAAAATCTGAAGGAATGGCAACAACTAAGGTCTTCAGGAAAAGCCCGGAGGAAGGTGGTGATGGCTTCACACAAGTTTCTCTTCCTTTTGAGAGAATGCTAGCTGTAGTTATCCAGGAAGTGCCAGGTGGCAATGAGTGACCCTGGGAGCTGAGCCCGAAATAGTCCTCCCCATGGATTCTCCTGAGATCCAGCAGCTCTGGATGTTATTGCTATTTGTTCCATGATGGTGTTACCTTTGGAGTTCAGAACAAAATGTTTCAGCTGAGCAATGCATTGTAGGCACAAGGATTGAATCTGAGGATATCTTTTGATGTGACATAAAATTCATGATGACAGCTAGTAGCCACAAGAGAGTGTACTGCATGATGTTCTTTTTATGACTCTGGACTAAAACTTTTGAAGTTTAGAACCTGTCCCAGAATTTCTTCATGATTTCACAAATAAGGACATCTACCCCTCTGTCTGCATCTGTATAACCTCTAATTCTCAGAACAATGGTACAATATTCCCTGCTATGCATGGAGGAGTAGCTAACAGAGGAATTCACTGAATCCAGAAAATAATTAAATGAGCTAACCAAGACATTTAAAAAAAAAAAAAAAAAAGCCAATCAGGTGAACCCCCACTTCCCACTTTCAATCACTTTAATCATAGTGAAGTGCCTTTGTCTGGATTAGGTCCAAATGTTAGGTGTAAAGCTGGTGCTTTTTCTTGAAAAAAAAATGGAATAAAGTGCTTGGGACTAGTATCTGGGAAGGAGGGATCCATTTTCAAGTCTTTAGTCTGACTCAGGTAGGGCAGGCCAGCAGTATGACATGATTGTCATCTACTTAAGGTTCATGGGCAGGCCATCTCAGCCACTCTTGAAGCTGTTTCACTGCTCATAAATTATTAACTTGGCTGTGAGGTACAGAACTATTAGCAATCCTCTCTCTTGCTTCATGAATCACTACACATGTAAATCTTTATGTGGATTTAGTCCTTAGGGAATTACTATAATAGGAAGCAAAAGAATATCCAGTCTGGATAGCAGTAGCCAATGGTGTGAAGAATTGCCATCACAGGTGTCGCCGAGTTATCTTTTATGAGTTTAGGAGCTTGTTGGTTCTCAGGCACTGTAAGAACATCTTGGTGTTAGATGGACTTGTCCCATAGTGGAGCCTTTTGCCCTAAGAATGGTAATCATGTTCCCCATATAATGTATGGCAATACTTAAAAAGATTTCTTTACCAAGGAGTTGTCCATGTGAGCTTGCAAAACAAGCAGAAGCGAAAACAGCAAAAGATAGATACAGAAGTAGCTGACTGGCATTTCCACATAGAATTCAGCCACGATTTGTTTGGCAAACACCTGCCTGCAACTTTTCTGTTTTTAGAACCCCAACAGAGACACCTTAAAACAGCCAGCAGCTAAATGATTAGAGAAGTCATTTAGGTTAAAGCAATGTGTGTTCATATTTCTGTGTGATTAAAATCAAAGGATTTAAATCTGTATTATAGTAGAGGCCCCAGGCTAAATGGAAGTTGATGTTTCTCAGTCTCCTTTGCTAAGTACTTGTGGGGATAGAGAGCCAGTGGTTCAACCTACTCCTCACTTGTGAAAGTATGGGGGTTGTGAAAATGTGACATTTAGGATCCATTCCTGTGAATGTTAAATAGTTACACCAATGGGGACGAGTGTACTGGTAGAGATTGAAAAAGATTTAACTCAAGGTTCGTAGGCAACGCCAGTGCAGGTGAGGCAGAGCCTTCAAATCCTGGCCCCAATTCCCCAGTGATCACCTGCTGAATAGCTAGTATCAATTTTGAGAAGGTCACTAGCCCCTAAATAGAGCACGGAAACACCTACAAAGCAGTTGCCACTGGAAAGCCCTGAGGATGCCAGCTACTTTGCAGAACTGCAGGGCATAGTTAAGTTCTGCTGAGCTCTGGTTACATAGACCTGAATGATCTGTTTTAAAGGATGTGTAGCTGTACATACAGCTGGAACAACTGTGCAATGCCATTACACAAATAAATGACATGCAGAAATAAAGTCAGCCTGTGGGTGGGTGAACAAGTTTCTCACCTATAATCTTCCTCATCATTTGCTTTGCAATAAAAGGGAGCTGTTACAGACTGCCAATGGGAGCTGTGTCTCCCAGCCTTGCCCTCCCTTATCATATTTCTGGGCAAAGCCAGCTGATTAAGCAGCGTCTGGTGTGACTGACCTTGTATCTGAGGTCAGTCAGAGACCTGCAGAGCAATATGTTGATTCACTCTAACAAACAGGCAGTAACTTTCAAGTTTGCAGCCCTCGATGCCTTCACTCAGATGGGCATGGGAGAGTTACTTAGGTCTTGGTTTAGATGTCTGTTAACTTGCTGTACAGTTCAGCACGTTGCTGTGGGTCAGGGCAATTTTAGCCTGAAAAACGAGGGACGACAAAACTCTGCCTGCACACAGACACACACAGGTGTGCACAATATGGTAGGAGCAGCATTTGCAGTGCAATAGGATATGTCTATGAGGAACAGTGAAGTAGAATGAGGGAACATAAGATCATATTGTAAGAACATGTGTTTCTGGAGTAATTCAAACCTTATCAGCACAAGGAAGTATTTGCCAGTGTAACTTCAATTGGTATTTCTGTACCAGGAAACCCTCCTAGCAAGTATAAAGCTCGTATTACTTTCCACAAGGAAATAAAGGCTTATCTTGTTGGAAAAACTGTTGTATTCTGGCTCAACAGAGTTAGACTGACAATCCTGGAAGGAGAAGTAAAATTTCTCTTTATCTTTTCACTTCTCTATAAGTCAACTTCAATCATGAAATGGAATTAATGTTTCTTATTCTATAGCTCCCAGAAATACCAAGAGAAGTCACTTCCAAAAGAAGATCTCTAATGCACTCTACTGATGCCGTGGTGTACTGTGCATGCTGTATGCACTCACACAACCCCTTAGACTGCCTGTCATCTCTAGCTGGTGGCAGCAGTTGAGGAAAATTAGATAGGGTCTGCTTGGCTGCCAGTTACTCAGAGATAATCCAGTTCCCAAATACTGAATTTCTACAGGAAAAAAATGTTTAATGACACCCAAAGCTTAATTAGCCTTGTCATGCTAAGACTGAGCTAGTGCATGTGGCTGTAGGCATGTGGTCCTGTGTGATATGCCAGAGGCAGCTTTGGTAAAATCTTTTGATGTACAAGAAACCCAAGGAATCACTGTCACTGCACAGATACCACAGAACAGTTCCGGTCTTTCTTCTGCTTCTACTGTTTTTTAAAATGCTTAGTTTGCCTGAAAAAGGCACTGTAATGTAGCAGACTGATTTGTTAAAGATCAGGGAAAGAATTAATCTCAGCCAGTATTAGACATCTATACACAAATTAATCAAAGGATTTAAAGATTTGTCTGACCCACTTTGAGAATAAGATGGATTTCACCTGATAGTGTGTATGTCATTCAGTTGGTTTTACAGGAGACCTGGGAGTGCACATTCAGATGGCAGACGAATCACATCCTAGAGGTCTTTACCCACCCTGCACCTAGGCCTCTGAGTAGTCTTATGTGTCGATGCTAACAAAGCAGTCACTTTTGCTTTTATTTTAGGTCAGTTTCACATTTTGGTATTCAGGCACTTGGCAGCTGTGTAATGTTTGGTTTGCAAACACTCCCAGGGAAGGGCTCAATCCAAGCCAATTATTTTCTTTACAAAGAGATAAAAACTCAAACATTTTTCTTTACTCTCACATTTTGTAAAACTTTTTTTTTGGTTTTCTACCCCAAAAAGGTCCAGGCTCACTTCCTATATTCCTTTATATGTTTAAAGATCTCCTCTTTCCACACTTTACTCAGGATTATTGTCTGGCCCTCTGCTCAGTTTTTATGGAGGTAGAAGTATATTTAACTCTTCTTTAGCAGCCCAGACATTTTAGAAGCTGGAAAAGGCATGGAGATATCTCCCCTGTGCATCACAAGCACATGGACTAAGGCTGACCTGTTGCTACCTGAGCTGGTGTGTCTGAATGGTGCTTCTCTCTTTGGAGAAGCTGGCTTTGGTGTAAAAGCAGCAGATTTCCTAGGAAAGGTGCTCCCTCCCAGGTGCTGTGCTGCACGGGGACCCTCACACTTTGTGCTGCCCTGCTGCTGCCTTAGGTATCTCTGTGCCTGTGCTTCGCTGGGTGATGTAGATGAGCCAGCAGCCACCACATAGCACTGCTGTCACCCCTGCTTTGTTGCCATGCAGGGGGGAGTGCTATTCTGAGAAGCGTCCACAGAGGAATCACAGGGAGTATTTAAAGCCAGCACTGTCTCTGTTTATAAAAGCCAGGTCTCACTTCAGCTGTTTTCTCACTGAGAAGTTCTTCATTAAACTGCCAATCCAATCTTCATGCTTCCTCCCACTCATGAAAGTCTAGAGATCAAGATAATCTACTTCCAAGATAATGGAAGAATACTAAATATATGCCAGATACTTGATGGGATAAATGAGCATATTGTGATTAAAGGAAGTGAATCATATCTTCAAACAATGTAAATTTGTACAAACTTACCTCAGCCAAGAATGTATGCCCACGGTCATATTTTCAGTTGGAATCGAAAGTTAACTAATAAATGGGAGGGATTTAGACAGCAGGTCAGTCAGACTTGTCCAGTCTTTTTCATGCTGGAGGCCAGGTAGTAGCTCTGGGCTTTTTCCAGTTAGGCCCCTTATAGTGGTGTCTTTCACATTCCTGGTGCAGGAGGGACCCCTTTGATTTCCACTTTTCCTGTTCTGCACACACAGCAGCTGCTACATCTGCTGAAGGAAGAGAGAGACTCCCTGTGATGCAAAGCAGGCACTGAATCTGGACAAGACCACTTACCTGTTTGAAATGGTTTGGTCAGTCTATGCTGTTGCTCAAGAAGAGTTTCATCTGGGATGTTCACATTCTCATATGCACAGTTAACTCAAATATAGGGGTGCTTGTAAGGCAGCCCAAGAGAGGCTTTCAGCTCATTGATGAAAGCCTCATTGATCATCTGTACCCTGAGAAGTTTCTGGTTTTAGATCAAGCAGTTTTAAATTAAGTATTTATCTGACCATATGATTTGATTCTCTGCTGTTCAGAAGCTGGACAAACCTGTCTTTTGTTTGGTTTCTGTAGTCTCTCTGAGGGCAGAGATACAAGATAGAGGAGTGTATCTGTTTTTATTCTTTCTTAGTTTACTGTGTTCCACATAGAGACTGTTGAAAGGCTTTACTACTCCGTATCTTTTGAGCATAGACTTCTCCTGCATAGAATAATAAAAAATGAGTAGAATAAAGCCTGCTGGATTCTCGAGGTTATGGTTTCTCTCACCTGAGATTCAGGTGATGGTTCAGATGGGTGGCGGTGGTTCGAGTGGTGCTTTTTGCCCTCTGAAGGCTTTGGGTCTGG
>VXBB01024436.1:203570-268864 GCA_013399915.1 Illadopsis cleaveri
AAACCCTTTTTCTCGGGTCCCAAACCCCTCTACCGAGGTCTGTGACCATCCAGGGCAACCAGAGGAATGCCCTGGACTCCGACACTGGATGACTCCCAAGGAATAAGAAAGACAGCAATCCTAGCACTACCAGAGATGAAGAAAGCAGTTGAGAAGGAATCAGCTCAAAGATAACACCATTCGACACCAAAAAGCAAATAATGTCATCTGCATAGACTAAGAAGTTGTTTTCAGTTTTTGTTTAGTTTTGTGGTTTGGGGGGTTTTTTTGTAATAGATACATTAGACGGTTTAGTCTCTTCTATTTTTTTCAGCTAAAATGTTTTCAATCTTTTTCTTTAAAGATCATTTTCTTAATGGTGTTGGAGAATGCAGAAATCAAACTGTTGGACTTGTCTGATGCTGATGCCACAATGAACAGACCTCTGGCATTATGGAAAGTGCCAATTTAATTGGAAAGATCTAATTTTCCATCTTCTGGATCTGCAAAATGCGATTTTAAATATAAATGAGAGTCAGACCCAAGGGGATTGTCCAGATTTATTAATTTAAATTATCATCAGTGTCTGAGTGGATGCTCTTGTTTCTAAGTGATTTTTAAGGTGGATAGATTGGGAAGTAGACAAATAGATGTATGAGCAGGTTAGTGGGTGAAACACAAGCATAGCTCAAAAGTCATGGCTGCCTAAATGGGAGCACACAAATGGAGGGAGCTGTTGGATGCAGGGATGCCAATTAAGCCACTATGGGCAATGGTGGGTTTAGATCCATCCCCCTTCTATTGATCAGCCCACCAAAAGATAAAGCTGTCCCTGGGGCCTGAGATAGGTCCTTATCCCTCTACTAAGGTTTCAGCTATGGAATTGCTGTGAACTCCCTCACTTGACATAGTGCTGCCTTGAGGGAAGGCTTTTCATTCAGGGCTGCCCAGGCTTTACAGAGCAGCTGGGTCCTGGAGGCTGTTTGAGGATGTTTTGTGCAATGAGAACCTGGTAATGAGATCACAGACCAGGTACTGGGAGGTGAGGTGAAGTAATGCCAGTGGCAAAGTGGACTGAGGTTGGTGAGGCAGTGATGAAATCTAACTCACCCTGTCTTCTTGCTTCTGTTCAGAGTTTACAAGTGTTATGAAGATGTGTGGTAGTATTTTTAAATGATGTAGGTTATCCAGGCTGTAATATGCTTTGATCTCCTTTGAATGGTTTCTATAAACAGCTGCAAACATATCCCTCTTTCCCCACTGCTCGATTTACTGATGCCACACTCATTCCTGCTGCTATCCCACTGCTAATTGTTACAGGTCTCAATGGCCCTGAAGCAAAGACAAAATACTCTGTTTATTGGAGCAGGCATCTCAGAAGACATTTTCCATTACTTTCAGTATCACCGTTTTTTCCCTCTCTTTATACACCTTTTGTAGCCGTGCAGCATAAAGGTTACCTGATCTAGGCTTTTCCCTGCTTCTGGTGGGAATTTTGTGATACTCTGGCAAGAGGGGGTGCTTGTAAGAGTCAAGAGATGCACAAGCTGTCTTGCTTTTGGGCAAGTCATATGTATTAGTTGTGAATCACTTAGGGCGATTTGTGAATGCTGGCTGTGCCTGCTCTTGCATTATCACAGTGCTGCCTGCAAGATCTGGCCTATGTGGTATTTTGTATTGTACTGTTGTTGGTGAATGCTGGGTTATTGTGGATTACTTTATTATTCCATGTCATTCATGCACACTCATGCAGGCAAACCAGGTATCAGTTTGGATCCTATTTCCTCTTATGATTTACATGTAGGCATGCATGCCTACATGTAAATCTTCACTATAAAAAGCTGCATTCATACACTAAATCTCAGTTTTCTCTTTGCCTGCTTTACTTGAGGCAGAATATGTCTTGTGTTAATCTCAGCAATGTGTTGGAGAAAGATGAGTGCAAACCAGTGAATTGTGTGGTTGGCTGGTAGTTAAGAGGTCTGGATTCTGTTCTCCATTTTCATTTTGACCTGATGCTTGACCCTGGGACCTCTCTTTGTTCATCTTGTCTATTCGGACTGATGGGTTTCACTCAAGTCTGTACTGGATAGAAGTACTCAAGTCAAGGGAATCAGGGTTTCAGGGTAAATCTGCATTGCAGTTTTAAGCTGTTTTCCTACCTGTGCATTTGCCTAAACCCACTAGTGTCTGCACAAAAATCTTGCTTATGTGGCTTGGATTAAGTGATAAAACTCAAGCTATTCCCAGCTGCTAATCAGTGAATTCCTGAGAGCGCCTTTTGTTATGTATTCTTGGCTTGACAAGAACTGTTGGCTAAAATTACTTGTCTCCCAAGGCACCATCCTGTGCCCGGGGTCACAGGAGCTGCTGGGTCCTCCAAGCAAGAGCCAAGTAAACACAGCAGGCACCAACATTACTTGTGAGATGCATACATACATTTCTCTACACGCAGTACAATCTTTGTCATGCAGTTATGGGTCAGTGTACCTCACTCATGTAGCAAAGTGAAGCGTCCTGGTGTGAGTGACTGCAGGAATTTCCAAGCTGTCCTCTTTTCTCCTGCCCCCTCACTCACAGAAGTGGTGGAGGTGCTGCACCAGGTCCGGAGTCCTGCAGAGTCCTTCCAAAATGCTCCCATCAGACTGGGACCTACCCCACAGTGAGCCTTTTCTTCATTTTTAGCCAATGTCTGCTAACTAATATGAATTACTTCAGCTCTGAATTACTTTAGCAAATAAATGTACTGATTTGACATAAAGACCATTTGTCTCCCAAACTTTGGGGTAGCTGAGTGTTGCAAGTTAAGTCTTTCACATCCATGACTGGATGCTGGTTTGAGTCTCTTTTCTAGGCAAGGTAGTACAGGAGTTGTTCTTCCATAAATTTCTTAACAGCTCAATAATATTTTAAGAGAATATGATTCACTGCTCTCTTTACTAGGCAGTTTTTGTCAATAGTCAATAATTATTGCTGGCAAACATCAAGTGGTTCATGTCTGAAAACTAAAATTTTTGCTGCTCCCAGTTTCTCAGCTAGTGTATGAGAATACTCAGTTTGCCTGCACCATAACTGTGATTGTTGATGACGATTATGCTGATGAGTTGAGATGTAGGAAGATCCACCTGAACACTCTTATTTGTCCACATGTTACTGTTTCCTTGCACTGTTACATAGGGGCTCTGAAAATTCAAGATACAGATCTGATCAGTGATGTGTTTTATCCATGAGACAAACATCTATTATTCATCCGAGTAAATTAATCATTCTTTTTAAAGTCATTTGCCCACTGGATTATAATTTAACCTTTATCTGGGAGTGTGAACCAGGAACCTGAACGATGACCAGATGGTTAAGGAAAGTAAATGGTGTTTCCTCATTCCTTTCAAGTGGTTGTGCAGCAAATTGGTATTGTAGCTTTTGTTTAGCTTGTGTACTCATAAGCCCTTCTCCCTTTCTCGCTCAGTTCATGTGGTACTGCTAACACCATTAAAAATTAGATCATCCGAAAAAGGACTGCTTCTCCAGGAAAGGGTGGACAGCCAAAATCCTTTACCTCAGAGTTAATTGGCTCCTGAATGGTGCATTCTTAGAGTGTGGCAAGCTGCAAGAAAGAAACCTACCAAAAAATGCCTATCAAACTGTCCATCAATACCCTTTATTTTGTGGGTGCTTGGAAGAATGAATGGTTCAAAACCAGGTTCAGAAAAATCAAATCATATTAGTTGTAACTTGACATCGGTGAGGTTAGACCTGGGGTTCCTATTTCTTGTCTTTTTCTAGGTCACAGAGACTTTCATGGCTGTGAAAAGCCTCAGATCAGTTCTCTGAATTTTTCATTACATTTATGTGCAGTCTGAGACTTTTGTTAAACTAATTTTCAAGATGCTGAGAATTAATTTAATTTTTTTATTGTCTGTGCCACACGTACACATTATTTCCTGGGAGCCTGGCTAGCTGTAAGTGACCTGAAGGCTGCAAAGTCAATATTAAAGATAGGAGTAAGACTCAGAAATCCTGTCTCTATGACAGTTCTTCTAGTCTTAACCTATTGCTTACTCAGCGATGGGTTTTGCAAACATATGTTATCCAGATTTTTTAAAAGACAAATATCATGACAATCTTTTTAAAAAACATAAGCCCACTCCCATGCCTTTTCATTCTGCTTTGTAGGCCAGATCAATTTTAATACTCAGACAAGTTGTTCATGGGAAGAAAAACCCTCATTAACCTTAAATTAGACCCAACTGATGTGATTTTTTGTTATGATTATATCAGTGAAAGCTAAATTACAATCATGTGATATTACAAGTACCTGGCAGAGGGAGGTGAGATTCACTCAGTGCAGACACATCTGAACAAGACACTAAGTGCCTGTGATAGTTAAAGGAGAGAAAAAACATATGGCTAGGGCATGATTAATTTAACTCCCAAGTTGTTGATGAAAGGACAGCAGATAAATCTGACTATAAAAATATTGATTTCCATTAACTATAAAGTGAACTTACAATGACTACCTTAGGTATTCACATAACAAATGTCTAAAAGTGATGAGATCCCTCAGAGAATGAGATCCCACAAATTCAAAAGTGAATACAAATGTGAAGGTCACCCTGCAAAGTGAACTCTGTGGTGCCAGAGCCCACAGTCAGAAAAGAAATTATTATGCTGGAGAAGTCACCACCTGCAAGGCCCACAGTCAAAAGCTCCAGGGTGTAGAGGAAGGTGTATTAAAATGCCAATAACAAGATTTGCGAGATACCTGCTAGAAAAAGCGATCTATTGTGTAGGCTGAAGGGTTTTTGGTTATCTACCAACTGGTTAATTGAACAAGAACAAAGGTCAACAGGGTAAGGCCACGCAGAAACCTTGCAAGAAAAAAGCCCTTTAGTCAGACTAGGGCACGTTTATGAGGCTGATACACCCAGCCTGTAAATGCCTCCAAGACAGAGACACAGGAGGAAAGCCATGTGAGCATTTGCATGTGTGAGGATGTGGTGTTCCCCAAAGCAGTGACAGTTTTTCCTCCCTGCCCACACTATGAATTAGTCATGTTCCAAGGGCACTGGGGCTGTCTGTATGGGATTTCAGGTTCCCATCGGCTGTTGCATTCCAGACTGCTATTTCTCTCTCTCCATCCCCTCCATCTCCCAGGTTTCAATCTCTGTTCCATACAGTGATTTATGTGTCCCAGAAAGACTAAAGGTAAGCTCTTGGACTTTGTCCACAGAAGACAAAAAGTCCCCATTTGTAGTCACCATAGCCCTGCAAGCAGTGATGGCTGTAGCCTTTGTGAGTCTGGACAGGTGCCAGTGCAGCTGGCTCCTGCCGAGCTCTTATGCCACAACTCCTTCTCCTGCATCCAAGTCAGGATCTACCCGCACCCATGTTAACATGACGGAAGTTAATTCAGGCACTGCTGCAGGAGTTTCAGTGATGACAGCTCAGGTGTGCACTCCACTTGGAAACTTTACTGAAGGAGATCAGGACATCTGAACACACAATCAATTTGATTGAAGTAGAAGCCATTTATTGTTTACATTAAGCTACAGCTATAGATTCTAAGCTGCTTGTTCACGCACAATCTCATTGCTTCCCTCGCCTTGTCCACGTGTCCAGCACAAACCCATCAGGACACCTAACTGATCAGAGTCCATCATCACATTGTGCCTCTTTTATTTAGGTTTTGCATTCTTGGTAGTCAGTTTCTCAGGCTCTTCGTTCTTGTTTTTAGTCCTGTTGTTGTCTCAGTAACCTTGATGAATTCCTGAGGGTTCTGATAAAAAAACCTACAGGTGGTTTGTTGAGATTACTTACAAACAGTTTGGCTGGTACACAGAATGGCCTAAGTTATTCAGATATATCTCTACACTTTACCAATCCAGTTGCTGATGAGCTGCCTCCTGTCCCCACTCCACAAACACTGTTCTGACTTTGACAACAAACAACCTGACTGCTGAATCAGCTGCGTTGACAGGAACATTTGACACCAACAGGATTTCTTAAGTCAGCTAAGGCAATCTGTTTGTTGTGTCCTGCCTTGACATGAGGACTGGGATGTTTACCTTAGAGTGTTAGATATTTTTTTTTTTCCTATATGCTCTGTTAAGTGCTTATTTAAGTTTACCCTGCCCTACACTTCTGCCCCAGCCCTGCCACACTAGGCAGAGGGGTAGGTGTGAGATCTGGGTGTTTGCTGTAGTGCTTCATAGTGCTAAATATTCTTGTCCAATGTCTTTATTATCACTGCAAGCTGAGTTCCTCTGGTATTCTAGACAAATCTAGCTACCACAGCAGGTCTTTCATATACCCACATTACAGCAAGAGTACTCAACAGGCCAGAAAGGGTCTAAGCCAGTAGTTCCCAGATGCCAGACTTGTGGCCCATACTGTGGAAGCAATCTCTGTTAGGAGGTTTGCCATGCTGAGGAGTTACTGCAGCTCTCCTAACAGAGGGAGGCTGGCATGGTGCTGAGCACAGGACATGACTGGTGAGCCAGTTGCAGACTATGCCCTGGGGTCCCAGTCAGTAGTTTTGGATGACATTTTGGGACACCAGCCTAACACTTGGTATCCTGGAGTTCTGACCCATCACTCTGATTTCAGCTCATTTCTATAATTAGGAAAAAAGGGAAAACAGCAGATTAAAACCTGTGAGTGTTCTTTAAGAACCATTGCTTTAGTGAGAGACTGGTAGTGCTGTAAGAATCTTCCTGAGCACTACAGAGATTTGTCTGTTAACAAGAACTTTATAAAATCTTCATTATCACCACCTACCTACCAGGGGAGCTAACAATTTCACACCCTTTTTATTCTTAGCTGCACATAATACCCTCTTAACAACAAGTTAAAAATAACTGCAGGAAGAACTGAATCACACATAATTTGAACAATTAGAAGTGACAAGCTGTTTTTCTCATCTAGTAAAATATGTCCATTTGGCATACTTAGCTGTCTAGCAGAGCTCTTTTATTCACACCACTCCATTCTCTAAGGAAGACAAGATATTATTATTATTATTGTTCCATTGATGAAGTGGACATCTGTACTTTCAACAAGATTAATATATTGAATGCACCAGAGTTATTTTATAGACCCTGAATTTGTTGTTATGAAGCAGACCCAGGAAACTGAAGACACAAAGCCAAGCCAAGCGGGTCCTTGTGCAAAGCCTCCCTCCTTGGCGCATAGAGTTAGCCAAACAAAATGAATCAGCACTCCCATGTGTAGCATCTCCTATTTATAAACTGGGCCTTGTAACCATATTTGCTTCTGAACTTTCAAAAGCTTACAGGGTTTGAGAAGAAAGCACACTCTATGTCAGAGGTGGCATAGCGGGGGAAAACAGGGGCCCCAAGTTGAGGATGTTATGTACATGTTATACCAGACAGATATTTTTTGTTGTGTTTTCATCCATGAACAGTAAAGTTCAGGTTTCTTGCTGAGCAACAAGCTTGACCTTAGAGGCAAGAGGAGAGCTGGGACCCACAGAGGGCTTGCCAAGACCTAGTACCTGAGGGTGCTTAAAGCTAACTCCTATGACTTTTTCTCTTGAAGACCTACCGTAAGCCATTGCTTTAAGCTTCTTTATCGCTTTCAGAAATGAGCCACTTGCATTTCATTTTTAAGGATATATATGTGCCTAAAAAAGCAGGTAAGTAGTTAGTGAGTATTTCAGAGTAATTTTGTATCTAACTTCTATCAAGCAAATGTCAAATGACTTAATGCTTTGAAAAATCCTAGAAAGAAGATTTCTGAATTTCTGAATTCTGAATACATTTACATCTCTGGCCACTGTTACCCCATTATTGAAAGGAAAGTTATCATAATTGCCCATTTCCTTGGGGGCAATGATGAGATCTTGCTAGGAAATAAAGAGCTCTGGAGCACCAGAGCTGCTAGAGAATGGTAAATAGATCTGAGGGTGGTGAGAACATTCTTGTTTCTGATGTTGTTCTCTTGCCATAGGGAAAAGAGGAGGCAGTGAGCTGAAGCGCTCCTTTTTACTGTATTCTTGTTTCTCATTTTTTCATAGTGGTTAGCTTCTTGCCTTCACACATCTCTGACCCTCTTCACTCTGCCCTGTTCCTCCCACCTACAACATACACAGTTTATTTCATCCCACCATCTTGAATAATAATGGGAGCTTAATTATCCAGTGAGTGACAGTGTGACTCCTTTCTTCTATCTCCCTGAGCACTGACATAGTGCTCATAATTACAACTACTTCAAATAGCATGCTAGGTATTTCAGGAGGTGAAAAATGTTCTCTATTTGCTACCAGCAAATCTCATTCTTCTCTGCTTGATCCAATCTTCTTTTTCTTCATCTGTTTTCTTGAAGCAAGTCAAGCATGTTTTGATTGTGCACTCCATTAGCACAAAAGTAATGTCTGATTCTTAAAAATATCGTGTTGGTTTCCTGTGTGCTTCTGTGCCATTGAGGCTAAGAAATCCCTTGTGAAAAATCTGACCCTATTAGGATGGAACTCTAAGCTCAGAAGAAATCAGTAAGTGTCCGCTTGCTGCTGTGCCAAACAAATCTGGATAAAGCACATCAAAAAGATAAGATTGATCCATTCCCATGGTCCCAAAGGGAGAAAGCTTAGTGCATTGCTGTGCTTCCTTGCATAAACTGTAGTGACTACAGGACAGGGTTCTGCCTGGTACCCAGAGTTTTTCCCTTTCTTCAAAGCATTAATCTTAATTCTTCACAGAGGAAATCTTTGTTCAGTAGTCCAACAAGTAATCCTTTAGTCTTTGGTTCTGTATTGTAGTGTAACTGAACCCATGAACCGCTGGTAAACATTCCTTCTCGCTGGAAACTGATAGTCCTGATTAATTTGCAGGATCAGACTGCAGAGAATTCACTCCAACAATGATAATTTATCCCTTAAGCATTATGTCCCTTAATTTCCCGGATATTAGGCATAGAATTCTGGTCTTTTTAGCTACGAAAAATTGTATTTGAACGCAGGGGAATTTGAAGACAGGTGTTTGAGACACTCACAGGGAGAGGTGGGAAGGGGTCCTGCAGGCTTTACATCCAGAAGGAACTGGCTGCAGGAAAAAAGGAAATTAAACAGGTTACATGATACAGTTAAGGAATGGCAGAGATTTAGAAAGTAGTGCCTCGTAAAGCAGTGAGATTCTCAGCGTCATCGCTGAATGGGAGTAGGAACCAGCCCTACCTTGGGCAGCCACACTGCAAACAGTTGTACCTACCTTGCCTCCAGCAAGGATTATATGTTAACAGCACTGTTATCATCACTGTTCACAGGAACGATCAAGGGCTTGCCTCAGGAACACCCTTTTGGACAATAGTAGCCTTCCTGGCCTCTCTTCACTTGAAGCAAGTAATAATTTACAGCTACAACAACAGCAGTCACTGCAGCCCTCAGGCAACTGAATTACAACTGCAGTTAATGCACACAGGATTGAGCAAAAGCTACACCCTTTCACTAGCATATAGATTCTACGAAGGGCTTAAACTGATGGCAAACCCTACAGATTCCACTGTGATATATTTCTAAGCTGGGTAGCCTGCACAGGGCTGTGGAGTCAGTTCTATTACTAACGCATTATACAAATTACTTATGATTTTGTGGAATGACATAAACGTGTAAACCATGGCACAAATTATGTCTAGTTCAATTTTCACTGAATCCTAAGAGCTTGTGCTGATGAAGCGAGTGCTTGCTTCCTGATCCCTATTCAGGCAGCACATTCAGGGCTACATCCAGAGTAGGGCTGTCTGCCCTGAGCCATTAATCTGGGTCCCAAAAAAGCAAAAGGATGCCAAATTCACAAACCTGGAAAAGCTCGCTCTACAGCTGTGTTATGAAACATCTGTGTTTTCTTTTTGTGTTGAGCTACAGTCTGGGGAATAAATTAAGAGTCGTTGGGTTATTTTTCCCTGTATAATGATTTTTTTTATGAACTGAATTTTAAAAATGGGAAATATTTGATACTATGTGAGGAATAATCTGTTTGGTAACAGCCTAGCAAAAGACAGTCTGTTTGTGTCCATAGCTTTCCTTTTCTGCAAACATTCACATGCACAGCCTCCTGTTTTCTCTTCTCTCACAAAACTTTTTAATGAAAATTATGACAGAAATAGTCCAGATTTTCAAGAGTAAAAATCTGCAGAGCTTGGACACCCAAACTTCCCTTGGAGGAAGTATTGCCAGCTCAGAACAATCCCTGATAGGGCAGGAGACCTGGTAATGGGGTATATGGAAAAGGCTGAAGACCTTGTTTTTATCTTTTCTTCAGTCTTTGCAGTCCAAGTCTGCCTTCAGCCTCACTGAGCTGCGTGCCTGCGTGCCTTGTGGCAGAGTTTGAAGGAGACAAATATTGCTAATGGAAGGGAAGATTAAGTCAGAGACTGTGTAAACAAATGCTTCAGCGTAAGCATGGGGACATGTGTGAGTCCTTGGGATGTGATGGCATGGATCCAAGAGTTAGGAGAGAGCTGGCTGGTGTCATTGAGTATGGCAAGGCCACACTTTATCATATTTGAAAAATTATGGTAATTTAATGAGGTGCCCAAGGTCAAGAAAGGCAAATGTCACACCCATCTCCAAGAAAGGCAAGAAGGAGTGTATTTCTTAGCAGGAACCTTGGTAGGAGCAGGATTTGGTAGTAATGAGGCTGCATTTGAAGAACTGTGTCCAGCTTACAGGAGGGCATCCAGCAGACAATCACAGGTCACAGTGCATGGGAGAAGACACTGAGACAGCAAGGTTTATTTGGCCTAAGAAAGAGAGGGAGAATAGGAAAGCCTATTGCCATCTTCCACTGATGGGGAGGATACAGAGGGAACAGAGCTAGATCCTTCTCAGACATTTACCAGGAAGGTACAAAGGACAGTGTTTGCAGTTTGCAGTACAGAAAACTCTAATCAAAAATAAGAAAAGAAAATGTCTTCCTGAAAGTGATGCTGCATTGGAACAGGGCAGAGAGGCTGTGGAGTTCCAGTCCTGGACATTTTCAAAATTCAGCTGGTCAAGGCTTTGGGCAACCCACCTAGCTTTGAAGTTAGCCCTGCTGTAAGCAGGTAGCCTGTCAGGTGGCCTCAGGGATGCCTTCCAGCCTGAATTAGTCTGTGGTTCTGTGACTCTTGTGTTGGGGCTTGACAGCATTTCATGGGTTTTCTTTCCTATGTGTATTACCAAAAAGAGAAGACAGGAAAGTATACATAACTGTTAAAAACCAAAAAATAATTCCCTTGCCCCATTAGAACAAATAAGGAAAATAAATGCATACTGAAATGGATCAAATTATATATTTTGTTCTTAGCTTGCTGTTTTCTGGAGGGTAATGATTCCAGGTGAAGAACAATTGCTTTCTAGAAAAGTAAGGATGTTTTGCAAGGTACTTTCTGGCTTTTTAATGGTAGCCTAAGTTTACTTGCAATGACTGGAATTTCTTCAAGCGTGTTTGAATGCTTTCAAATATAAGGAAGTCCAAATCATTGCTGCTCGTGGCTGGGTCAGGAGATAGTGACTTCTGGTGTGTGGAATGCAGTCTCATCTGACACATCTGTGTGCTGGCCTTCTGCTGGGATCTTTTCTTGCAATCCCAACATTGCATTGCATCATCACTCAAAGCTGTTCTCATTTAACTCCTAAATTTAACAAGTGTCTAAAACCTCCAAATCCACATAAAAGATGGTAACCTCTAAAGATTCTTCTGACATCTTCCTTTGATACGGGAGCACATTTGTCTTAAGATCTTTCCAGAATGAAAGTAAATATGCTAGGGAGAATAAAATCAATATGATGGACAGACAACCACTTATTGATTAAAAACACTGTTCCTTAATGCATCATCAGTTTGGTATGGACATTTACCAGCAAGCATAATTTTACTCATATAGTGAGGCCAATACCAATCTGTAGCAAAGACTTATGGAAAAACCATCTGGCTGCACAGTATTTCTCTCACTGTTATGCAGCACACAGTAAATTTCACCACCTTCAATTCTACGTCCAAATTTCCATTCTACAAGAATCTGTAGGAACATCTTGTCTGCATTCTCCACCCACACAAACACATGCATACACAGGCACAGTGTAAAATAGTCAATTAATTGTTGTTGTTTATATGCTGTTTGTTGTATATTCACAGCCACAGGCTTTCCAGCTGAGGTTACCAGCCTAGTTAATACAGTGGCAGTACACAGGTATTCCCTCAGCTGATAGTGCTAGTGCAAAAGTGAGAAATGATCTCTCTAGAAACAGCCTGAGCTCCTGAAAGTAAAGCTAACTATTGTTCTCTTCTGAGTGTGAAATGGGACCAAACTCCTGCCTGTGTCTGGGTGAGTTTTGCCTGTGTTTGGGTAATCTCCCAGTATATTGTGAGCTGCACATGCAATAGGAATATTCCCAAGCATTTTAAATGTCCAGTATCACTCTTAGCTATCTTAATAATGGATTAGGACAGTCTCTTATGACAGGGCAGATCGGTATGACGTCCCAGACCAGGTCTATTTTCTGCACTTCTGTGGAGCAGTGCCATAGACAGAATCCTTGCAGCAGCTAGCTCACCTCAGTGCCTCGGTGGTGTCTGATCCCCACCCTGCTTGCAAGGCTGATGTTTCCCAACTCCACACTTCCTCCTGTTGGCCAGATCCAAATTCAGTCCTGACTGAGTAGCCTTGTAGTCTTCCCACAAAAACAAATAAGCTCTCAAAATGTTGTCATTCATTTCTGTCATGGAAAGAGCTGCTCCCATGCACCTCCCTTGAGAGCCTTACATACACACCAAATCATGCTGCGATTCATCCTGCTTAGCTGGTGTGCCTGATGTTATGATGCTGTGTGCTCCACCTTATATTAATACTCAGACTCTGAGTCCAGAAAAGCCCCTTTAGCAGCCTCATGAACTAATAATGATCCAGCTCTCTAATAAAAGGTTAATTCCATTTTTTTCTTGTTCATCTTATCTCTTGGCCCAGAAACAAGCTACAAACATTTTTTGCATCTACAGCTGCCAAAACCCAGACATCTTACACAAGAGCAGATGCTTAGAACTTTGTCCCTAGCTGGCTGGCAGTGCAATGCTAGAGCAGAGCCCAGTTTCCTCCCCTCCTGGCTGCAGCTCAGCCTAGATTACACAGACCCTTGAACCTGCAAGTTCCCACATGGCAGTGAGATCTCCACTTTGGTTTCAACTGGGTCATCAAAGTTTTAGTGACACCACTGCCATGCACCTAATCTGCGGATGCTCTGCAGGCCCTAAAAGAAAGCTATTCAAGGGTAGATGCTTGCATATGGATATATCTGCCAACAGGAGAGTTGGCAGATGTACCCATATCATCAGTTTTAGGACAGCTGCTCCCTTCTGTAATTAACTTAATGGTACAAAAAAGAGCTATCAGTTCATTTGCAAGATCTTCACTATCCCTGATGGTTCCCTTGATACTAAATGTTTTGTAGCTTTAAAGTTCCCATTCTTTGCAATACCTTTTTTTTCCTTGGCCCCTGATTTATAGAAAATATAATGTCTTCCTTCTTCTCCTTCTTCTTCTTCTTCTTCTTCTTCTTCTTCTTCTTCTTCTTCTTCTTCCTTCTCCCCCACATACCTTCACATTATTTCTTGGTGTTTATCAATATCAAACCTTTATGAACTTGTGCATAACTAGATAACAGCATCATTACTCGTGAGTATGAGCACAAGTCCCACCCTGTACTTGTGCCTTGGTGTTTCAGCTGAGAGCCTCCTGTGCATTGCACATGGACAGTCTCCCCAGCCTTGCACTTTTTCCTTAATCAGTGGAACAACTGAGTCTCTCTTCTACACTACTGCACCTAGTTTAATGAAAAAAGGTAAGACAAAAGCTTACAAAGTTGAGCAAAGAGATGTAGAAAACAGTATTCAAGCCAAACATTGTGTGTTTCAAGAAGCAGAAGCAAATTCTTGTGTTCAGTGGCATTCATACTCTGGGGTTCTTTCTAGATTGAACATTTGTTGTTTGAATACTGTATGACTTGTCTATGCAATTTGCTTATCAACATACTTACACAACTGCAGAAACTCTGCTAATGTTTTGCATGGACCGTCTTGTGCTTTAACAGGGCAAAGGGGGCTGTACAGGACAATATACCCAGTATTCCTTGCATAAACCTGTGAGAACTTGAGCTCACAGTGAGCTTTTGTATCTTGAAACAAGCAAAAAAACATCAGATCTCATTCATAATCCTTCTAAACTCTCCCCAGGTTTCTTTATTACTGTGATTGATACCTCATCACAAAACAGTCTCTTCTCAAGCACTAAATCTGAACTCTACCACTGACAGTAAGCCCCCTAATCAGGCAGAGTGGAGATGGACGAGTGCGAACATACTAAGCAAAACTCATCTCAGGACTGGAGTGGAAGTAAGAGATGGATCATCTGCAGTACTTTCACCCTAAGATATATTCCTTATGAGGCATCGTGTTTTTGAAGGCAGGAAGCCCTTATAGCACTAAATAAGGATGAGATCATGTGTAGAATTAAGTAGGACTCAATAAAAATTGCTTTTAGAGTAAAGAAGGAAGGAAAAGAGGAAACACTAGTCATCAAAGTATGAGATGACAATAGACTAGTAAAGAACTTCAGCTGTGTAAGTGAAAATACTTGTGAGAGGCTGCAAGAGATAGATTTAACCACCCTAAGGAGATAAACAATCATATTGAATATCATGTCCAGATTACAGGTATATACAATAAAATGGTATAAGAAATTTAGACAAAAAATCCAGTATTTTAGTTAAGATTAAATAAAATGATATCTAGGCATCACAAAGAAAAAAAAAAGAAAAAAACAAACAAACAAACAAAAAAAACACCCAAAAACAAAAACAAAAACAACAAAAAAAAAACCACCCACCAAAAACCCCCCTCCAAGATAAACCAGCAGGGTGCAATAACTTTGTCAGTCCTCTACACTCAAGTGGTCACTTCCAGGGGGGTGACTCACATCTGCAGAAACTGCAGAGCAGTGTGGCACTGATTTGTCTCCCTGAGTGTGTTTTATAACTAAATAGGAAAGGTCATCAGTGATGATTCTTTAAATGTTGTTGCTTCTGTGAATAGATTTGCCTTTTGCTTCCCACTCATTCATAAACGAAACAAAACAAAAGTAGGAAAACATCAATCAATGCTGAGGAAATATTGGTGTTGCTGCATCAAGGATTCCTAAAAGCTGGAAATTATGAGAGCTGGTGCCTGCTATATACCTGTATATCCTGTGACTGATTTAAGCAGCAGAGAAAGTGCACATTATCATATCCTTTCTGAAGATCTGTTACCAGTTTTCCTCCCATCACAGGGCTTGTATTTGCCGCCTGTTGTATTGAAGAAGCACCTGAAGGGAAGGGACTTTCTTCTTGTTTAAAACTTCATCTCTGAACACTTCTTGTACCTCTTTCCATTGAGGGAGTTAAAAAATCTGATGCTGGTTCTGATGGACCCACCATCAAACACTGGCTGTCATTCCCCTTCTTTTTCTGAAGGCCCCTGCAAACTCTGCTTCTGGCAGTATCTCAGAATATGACTACATAGTTGTTTCAGTTGACTCCCATTACTCTTTCGTCCCTTTCCAGTACACTGCTTGTTTGCAGTTGAGAATGTGATTTTGATTTTCACTGCCTCATGTGTCAGCTGCAAGCCTGAAGGGACCTTTTTACAATTGTAATAACAATTCTCAACAAAATCAATGGCACTTTCATTAGCGGTATGGAGCATCCATCTTGTTTTGCCCCGAAGGAACAGATGCCTTATTGCAGAAGATGTTACAATAGAGGCTGACACTCAGCACTTACAGAGTAGAGCCACATCACAAGCAGGATCTGTCATGAGGCTGCCTTTAATAGGCAGCCAAAAAAATTTGGCTCACACTGCACTAAATTCTCTTATCAACAAATTTGGCATCAAAGGAATTACAGTCTTCTTCTACATTTTCTGAGTTTGCCTGAACCTCAGTGATCTGGTGACCTCTGCCCTCACAGCAGCCTTGCTATGTGTTGGAAAGTTGGAATAGAGTTAATGGTCCAGTTTGATATGAGAAAAGGAGTTTCTCAAGCAAATGCCTACCCAATATGTCACATCAATATAAGGACTGGAATTGCTGAACTACGTTTTTAGGCACTTGACTTGGCTCACAGTAGATTCCTGTAGATGCAACAACAGATGCCAGAGGATCTTGCTTCAGCACCACTGCACAGGAGCAGATCCTAGCTGTGCTCTCACCCACGCTTCTGGGTTTCTTTCCCATGAACAGAGGGACAACAGGAAGAAAAAGACAGAGGAGTGAGCCTGGTGCATGCTCAAGTTTTGAACTGTTAAAAGAGTTAGGCCTTGGACCTAACTAGGACCTATCCCAGCCCTAGGAATATGAATGTGTTTTCCAGAAGCACAGAGGCAAGTTGAGATGCTGTGGGGCATTATGACTTTGCTAAGTCAGTGCTGTTCCTTCTTTCCTCTGCTGCTGTATTCTGCCCCTGAAAAGGGTGCACCAGCTGTGCTGATAGAGCTGCTTGTGTGGTCACTGTGTGAAGCAGATTGTGAGACTCCATCTCAAAAATAATTTCCTTTTTGTTATTTTCTGACTGGAGTGGTTGCGCAAAGCTGTTTACGGCACAGCTGCACTACTGAGGGATAGCGTGCCACTGGACAGGGTGTAAATGAGAGGAGGCATCTCTGGGAAGGAGTCTGTAAGGAGAGGAAGGAGATGGTGCTTTAAACCAGAATAGCTGTGAAAATCTTTGTAATGTAAACTACAGCTGAAGTCCGTTCATCTTCTTGGGCTTTCTTTGTGGTCACTAGGGAAAGATAAGCTCTTTCAGAGTGATGGAGAGCAGAAGTCCTTATCTCCATTGATTACAGAGGGACCCCAGACAGTGAAGTGCTTAATGTTACAAATACCCGCAAAACAAGCAGTGAAGCCAAACTTCCAGCGTCTCAAGCAATTTTTCTCTTACTGTCTTCATATTAAGGAAATAACATTCATTTTTGTGCCAAGAGTCTGCCAAAATAGCAGAACTATGTTCTTGGTGTAAAGCTACTTCGAAATCTGATCAGCCAACAAACAGGAATCTGAATTCTAACTTCACCTGCCAGTCCTGACCATCCTCATCTCCTAGGTTTTTTTTTTATTTTCAGATATGATACAGTGTTTAAGATAGGTGTCTATCCCCATCCCTACCTAATAGAGACAACCTTTTAAAGTCTGCCTTGACTTCATCTTTTCTTCCTCTGAGTATGTCTTTCTTAGTTGGTGAACCACATTTCAGCCTTGACGTTGTTTACCCAGCTCCCACTCCACTCTCCAAAATGCTCCTTCATTGAATCAAATGGAGTCTGGGCTGAAAGGAGGGGAAAAATGCACTATCCATCTTTTAGGTGAACAGGAGCAAGGAAGCTGCAGTTGCCTGTCCATTAATAGCAGTTTCTGTGTCCTGCAGGATTATGTGGCAGTGCACATTTGATATGGATAGATCATGAGTTCAGGATACTATTTTGGGCAGATTAATTGTAGGAGAACAGATCCTACCTGCTAAGCTATTCCTTCAAAACATTTTGAACATCCTTGAGCCAGCAAAGAGAGTAAGAATAGTTCAGTGCTTCACATCTGAAGCCGCAGTGGTTTTAGGTCCATGACTATGTACCCTGAAAGTGGAATTACCATGACAGGAAAGCCCAGCCCAAGAAGTGTCTGCCAGAAACGCAAGCATCCTGTATTTTCTCTTGTGAGGATGGCATTTATATTCACTGGTCCAGCCATATCAGAATTTGCAGTGTTTATTTATGTAAGCTGAAAAAAGACCACCCAGCTATTGCGACCACACAGTTGTCAGCAGCCATCACCCAAGCAAAACAATATTACATGTTAATTGACCATGGAATAGCATGCTGGGATTTTGTCTTTCCTTGTTTTGCTCATTCTCCCTGTGAATTACACCAATAAATCTACCATAGTGTAGGTCTGTTTTTTAATTTTTCAGCAACCGACCTGCAAGTCACTTCACACACACTGCACCAAACATGGTTATATTGCAAATAAAACTGCAGATTTATTTTAGTTAAGTTATTCTATAGATGTAGATTATGCAATAGCTGTACCAAGATACCTGGTTAAAATGTACTACATAAAACTATTTCATACAAGATCAAGCTGTCTTAACCGTATCAAGAACTAATCAGATCCCACATGAATATACAGTTTCCTGATATACATGAGAATTAAAGCATGTATCTTTCAAAGATTTATGATTTTAAACTGAAGTTATGATGATGTGTCTTATTCCATCCTCCAGTATTGGCAAATGTAGTTTTAGTTTATATCTGTCTTCTGTGGCATACACCCAGAGAAAACAAGACATAAGGCCATGTCAGTGTCAGAATGTCCTTATGCAGAATTGCAGTGTTTAACTAAATCCCTGCAGCATCGCAGTATTTGTCAAAATTATACACCTTTTTGTTTTGAGCTTGCTATTCCCTTCCCAGTCTCACACACAGATAATGTTAATTTTTCTTGCATTCTACTTCAGCCCTTGTGTAATGAAACCCTCAAAACTCTCCACATAAAACTGTGAGCAAAGTCATGCCTCCTATAAGAAAATGCAAGATTATTCTCAAACTGATAGCGGGAGTTTAAATAATTTATTTATAGTCATTCAAAAAGAAGTAACTAATAGTATGTAAGAGATCCTTGATAAGTCTTTGCCTCTTTCTTACAAATTTGCACCTGCTGACAAGATGAACATTAGCAATTTCCTTCCACCTCTTCCTCTTGTAGCTGGAAGAAACAGGAACACACAGGGCCTCACAGATCAGGATAAGCACTCTGGTAACAGAGTGCTGAACCATCTTTACCTGTACCAGGTAAAAATGGCCCCACCCTGTTACGGTTTGGGGATCATCATCTCCACACCTCTGCAGACTGGTCCCTCCCTCATGCTTGCACAACTATTTGTGGGGTCATGCCATGAGCTAGACTACTGAATGGAGATGAGTTTCAAATGGGTGCATCCCTCCCTTCACCCATGAATGGTTGTGGAGGGGCTGGTATGAAGGAGCATCTGGAGATGGAAGGAAATCAGGGCAGGAGCAATGGGCTCATTGCTGAAGTGCCTGTGGTGTGGCAGTGCAGCCTGGGCAGATGGTGCCACTGGAGCAACACCCCATCCCAGCTGAAAGTGGGGTCAGTGCTGAATTACAGGCTGGCCATGCTGACTCAGGAGAGATAAGGAAAAGATGTGGGCTATCCCTCTGATAGTGAGACTGTCTGTAAGGCAAAGGTCCTGAGGAAAAAAAACATGCCTTGTTTTAAGGGCTGTACCATGATACAGAGTTGCATTACAGTAGCACTAACAACAGTGTCCCATTTTGCCAAACAGCTGTAGGCAGAGAATAAGGTGTATCCTGTTTCAAATGCTTCAAAATTCTCCAGATGATAGAAAATACTGCATTTGCCCTGAGTTCTCCCTATATGTCAGAGAGGTGCATAACAGCTCTGTTTTCCTATTTCAGAATTCTCCCCATTCCTATCACTTGGCTGTGGGAAGTCTCTGCTTCTACTGGCACCCCCCAGTTGGGCCAGATGGCCACTGGCATGTCCTATTACTCCCAGTAATACTGGCACTGGAAAAGTGTCCCCAGCATCTGACTAGAATCTGTTCATTACCAAACATGGAGCATGGGAAGAACATTCCCTTGGATCAACATGCCAAGAACTAACTAACTAGCTATCTATCTACCTACCTATTTATTTTGTCTTCTCCTGTAATGTAGGGCCACACTCCTAAATCTTCTGCATATTGTTTGTCTAATATATCCTTCATAGGGCAATGATGCAGGGCACTAGGAACTCTCTTTGATACCCTGATGTCTTCCTATAGCACAGTTTCTGTTGTAGTCTTCCCTACAGTTTGTTGTGGAGTATGATAGAAAGCCCTGTGCCCCATGGTGGATGTGAAGCAGATGGCACGTGGAGTTTTTTGGAGCAGCATTGTCTGGAGCTACAGCAGTACTCCAAGGTTAACCACAAGGTAACCAACCAAGGTTATCCACAAATGAGGCTTTTTTTGCATGTTAAATGGAATAACAGAGTCCATCAGTTTTTGAAGAAAAACCCTTGTGGTTTTTCTGTTACATCCTTAGCCCTTCACAATACATAAGGGATATCTTGGGTTCCTGAAACTTGATTGACTTTTATCTTCTAGCATGACAAAAAACATTTCATGATTAGCACTTTTTCCTGACTACAATGATCCTTTTCTTCAGGACCTCTATTAAAATCCTTTTGGAAATTCCACTGGCACTCCCATAACTCACTGTTAGACCCCCCCTTCCATGCCTCAGTCTCCTGACAGTGGTGCCCATATGGCTCACTTATGGGTTTGCCTACTGACTGCATTGCCCTGCACCACTGCTTTTCCACACTCATGGTCTTCATGTTGTGGATAGGAGTAAAATCACTGTCTGCCCCAACCTAAAACATCTCTGTCAGTCTTCCCACGTCCCTCTGAAAGTGAATCCTTTATTATTAGCCATGAAACTGAAGCACAGCTTCATTCCAGTGCAGACATCCACACATCTGCTATCCCCATGGCCTCTCCTGGCTGCCAGACCTAAACCATAAACCGAGAAATTGTGTCAGCACAGTGTTGCCCCTGAGCACACAAGCCTTGCTGAGAGCAGAGCAGCTGAGCTCAGATGTGAGTACCACACTAAGGCTGTCACCTCTGTGCCAGAGCTGGCTCATGTCCTGGCAGCTTAGAGAGCAGGAGAAGCAGCCCTGGGACCTGCATCCTGTCTAGAGACACCCTTGTGTCACTGCCAGTGGCAAGGGCTGAACCCTCAAAGCACAATGCTGCTTCCAATGTCCAGCTGCCCTGACACTAGGAGCAGCTTCCAGCCCCGGGTCCCCATGTCCAGTGCAACTAGAGAGTTGAGTAAAGAGCCTGAACACATTACGTCTGGGAATCACATCCTAAAGGGGAGAAACTCAAGGTTTATGTCTAATAGTGTAAAAAGGACTGTAGTAAGAGAAGGAATATAGCCTAGTAATGGATCTTGTTTTAAAGCTAAAACATGTAAGTTAGGTTATTTTTGTTAAACAAAAAAATTTGCCGTAATTGAAAAGTTCTCTGCTAAGCATCATCAAATGCTTTAATCACTACAGTGTAGTTAGGCAAAAAGTTTGTCTGTGGATCTGGAATCACTGTACAAGCTTTATTCATTACCTGTGCAACTTGGCAGCAATAGAGAAGCCCATTGCAGCATCAGTGGTTAAATGCTTGCTTACTTACGTGGAAAATTTTTAGCATAGTTTTCTTGTTACCTAACAGCAGTCTGAATTCCTGAAAGGGATAAAGGAAGATGATCATCTTCATTCTTTCCAGCTGCACCAAATAAACAGCATTCCTCTTCCATGTTTGTTATTGCTTACAGGCAGAGACCCATTTCCTTCTCCAGCTTTGATGCTTCTGAAAAATTGGAAACTGTAGGGACACACACTGCAGCTGCCTTCAGCCAGAGAAGGGTTAATTGCAATTGCCCCGACATTTGGCACTCGAGATGGATGATAAAACCTTATCTACACTGAAGCAAAAAATCCTCACCAGGATAACAGGCATTGCATTGAGGAAAAAGCAGTTCAATGAGCAAGATCTTCTTAGTAATAGGAGGCTTTGCAGCCTTTACTGTATTTGTATAGTCAAGGCAAGCAACCTTTCCCCACACCTTATCACAAATATAAAGATATCAACTGAAAGTGCTGCACAGTTTATTTTGGCTTGAGAAGCTCTGAAGTTTATATTGGTGTCAGGCAGTTTTATTTAGGGTCTAAACATTTGTCTGGTAAAAACCAATGTATTGTGTGTCTGGTTGAAGTATTCATAACCTGACTAGGATAGACCAAAATGTCTAAATTTCAATACAGAAAATTTCAGGTCTGTTCTGGTGTAGTTCCCTCTTTAACTTGTGCAGTGCATCTGTAATTACAATGTGTAAATTGCCTTAAGGGAGTAGTGACATTAAGAACATTGAGACATTTGTGGAACAAAGCCATTAGGAGGCTGAGCTGTTGGAATGAGTTAAAACCTCATGCAATTGGGTTGAATGTTTGCTTTACCTTCTGTAAAGTGCAAATTTATAGAAACAGGCATTGGAAACAAACACTGAACTGAAATGAAGAGCCTGGCTACTCAGGGCTTTGTGACTTAAAAATGTAATAATCTGAGATGAGTCTGAATAACATCTGCCTTCGCTCACTCAGATGAGTGCAGATTCACCTCACAGCCTCATGTCATTTCAGCTCAACCTTTTTTTGAGCTGTTGATCTCTTTGAAGTGATAATACTTCTATGGGTCCTGTGTCTCCAGAAGCAAAGGTACTCTACCAACTTCAAGAACTTAACTCCTAATACTCCAGATAGAGAGAGAAAGATAGTCAGAGTCTGTTTTGTAGGCTTTAGCTCCATGGGAACTACTGGGTTAAAGTGGATGTTGAGCCAAAGAGGTGGAGAAAATACCCATCTCCTCCTGAGTTTTGTCTGCCCTACTCATCTGTTCTCAAATTTTCCAGTGAATGGCTTACATTTTCCTTTCTCTTGGAAGAGTTGTTTTCTTCTGTTTGCAGTCATATAATATTCCTATGCTGTCTTCAAGGACTAACATAAGGAAAGTATTTAATCTGTTTTACCTAAGGCGAGTACAAAGGCTATTAAACAAACTACTATGATTTAAAAGGTGACAGTGACAGCTTCCTATCACATGATGTAAATTGAACTAAGGTTACTTTGGCTGCATATGCTCTTACAGTGTAAAAGTAAACCTGGAGTAGTAGAGGAAAAATATGCTTTAGCCTTTCATTTCAACATTTAAATTGATTTTATCCATGAATATAATTATACAAGGATAGTTATACTGACAATCTCCCTAATGGAGTTGTACGTAACGCATATAAACTAATTAGCTGGTATAAATAAACTAGAAGACCCAAAGGATTAATTTTCCTTTTTTTTTAATTTTTTCCCCTGATTTTTCTAATTCTGTTTCAATTGCATCTGTATGAGCAGAGCTGTGATTTCATCTTTCATTCTTTCTTCTGGTCTTGGATACCTTCTCTTTTGCTTTCCATGAAAATTCTCACTAGCAGATTCAAGTAGTTTAATGGAAATGAAGTAAATTTGTAGCAAATATCAGATTAAAAATTAATATAGATCTTGAAAATGCAACTCTCCATTCCCAGAACAACTGCACTGATAAAAAAAAGGGACTGAAAAAACCAAAACATATCAAATAACTGGAAGGTTTCAGCGAAACTCATCTCAAAAGTAGCAGCCAGGTACCTGTAAAACACATTTTAGCTGGGGAATACAAAGCAGTACTCATGGTACACCAGGCCTGGACACAGAGTATGAGGGACTGCATTGACATCACTTCTTCCCATCCCCTGGTACAGAGTGACCTCCCCAGTGCCCTGTGCCCTTGGAGGAAGAGCAGGAGGGAACAAAGTGGGGTAATAGAAATCTTGCATCAAACCCAAACAATGACATTTTCATGCTCTGAATATTTGCCTTCTTATTCCTATCCCTCTAAGTAAATCACACCTTGAAGTACCTTGCAGATTTCTGTGGGTTTACTTCTATCATCTGTGGGAAGGAAAGGGGGATGATTCCTCACCAGTATGTGCTGTGCCAGCAGATATCCAAGGGGGTGACTCAATTATTTCCCAAACAAAGTGCCTTTGTCAGTGCAATTAATAGGTGGTTCATAATATGTGAATGTATGACTGTTCTACTACAATAAATGTGTCCTCACTAGGTGTTAGCATGGGATATGGATGCCTTATGCCCTAAGTAACACCTACAGTAATGTAGTCTGAAAGATATTTGCCAGATTCGAGCAGAAGCTGAAATTGATCTCAGATCCCACTGCTGCTGAAAGCAGAGGGCAGCCCCACCTCTGCCCCTTCTGTGGGCCACAGTGATGCTCATGAGGGGATGCTCATGTGGGAACTGCTCCTGCTCAAAAATGAGTTTTATCAATAGAAAGCTTTTATTTCTTTTTCTTTAGCTGAATGGCCTGGCTGTCTATGTGGATACAGCACATAGTGTGTAGTGGCAGCACACAGGAAGGGACAGAATTGCATGAAGTGCAGCATTAAATCAGATTAAGATAATTGGGGAAGTAAAACTTAAGTCAACAAATAAGGTTGATCGGTGAATGAATATGAATAAATTCTTTTCTATTCATGACAATTATCCATGCAGAAAGACAAAAATGTGTCAGATAGATATGTCAGTTACAGCAAAGAAATGGTTCTGTTCTAGTTAATTCAGAGTAAGAAAGGAGTGATAAAACACATTAACCCTTGAATTAATGAACAGAATGTTTCAATTTTAGTTTGGTTAGAGCAGAAACAGAAACACTTAAGCTGCCTTTTTTTTTTTTTTTAATGCAGCCCAAGATGTGGGCAGTAACAAAGCACCAGAAAGGTTGCAATTGATTTGGAGCATATGGCAAATCTCTTTGTCAAGGAAAAGGAGGGAGGGGAGGTTTTGTTTGCTGGAAGAAAAAGAAATGAGAAGACCAAAGCAATTCAATCTGCTGAGTGTGAAATGCATTAGGAGGGTAGGAGTGTTGCACAGCTGAATGCTGTGCTGTCACTGCCAGACACTTCTCTGCTGGCTCCTGAAGCTGGAGCTCTGAAAGTGGTCTGGCAGTTCCAGCTCCATGTTGGTCACTGCCACAGCCCAGAGCTGTGGGGCCAGGAGCATATTTACCCAGTCCAGCATGGACATAGAGGGGCAGAAGGAGGGTTTGTAGCCATTTTGAAACAAACAGAAAAAGCTTTTTAAATATTTTGAAACAGAAATGCAAGCAATATATACCTTGTTCAGATACGGATGGCATTCTCATCTGGAAACTGCACATTTATAGTAAAAAATCCAAAATTTCTC
Organism: Illadopsis cleaveri; assembly: GCA_013399915.1. Classification (NCBI taxonomy): domain Eukaryota; kingdom Metazoa; phylum Chordata; class Aves; order Passeriformes; family Timaliidae; genus Illadopsis; species Illadopsis cleaveri. The sequence continues at coordinate 228,504 of VXBB01024436.1, forward strand.
CAGTGTTCCCGGATTCCTGCATTCCGAACACTGCCTCTGCCACTGTGGAATTCTTAGCAGTCCCCTTCCCCACACACCACCATCACTTCAGGAATCAAGTCAGTTGTGGAAGGAAATGAAGACCTGCTTTGTTTTAACTCTTACCATCTACCAGAGCATGCCTAGTATAATCACAGGCTCTGTCTCGCTTCTACTGAAAGAAGATAATTGACCTCTTTTCACTGTTTTCGGAGTGAAGAAGGATCTGAGAGAGATATAGAAGTGAAAGCTACTCTGGAAAGCTTTCTGAGACTGCTACATGAAATTTACACTACAGTTGGGAAACCACTGTGCTTTGTGAGATAAATTAAAATTTGGTTGCAAGTGAAGCCACAGAGATGAAGCCACTGACTACAGAACCCAAAGCAAGCCTGCAAATTTTACTGCTTTCAGTGGACTGTTTTCAACTTCAGCTCACTGGAAATGAATCAAGTCCAAACTTACACTGTCATGTAGGCTTTGTGATCTGTGATCAAATGTGCTATTAGTGGAAAGTGCACTGACATATTTTCTCGGTTTAGGTGTGTCTGCATTGCCCACAAAAATAGATACAATTCATTTATATATCATTGAAGTTACAATTGACAATCCAAGCAGTGGTCACAGTGCCATGAGAGGTAGATGATAACTTGGAAACCAGTGCATGGTCTAACAAAATAGCACAGGAGGAAATCTGAAGGAAGAGGGACAGATGTCAGCCAGTTTGTGAAGAGATGCCACCATGAGATGTTAGGAATCCCACATTTGTTCCCTTTTGACTCTTTCATGAAGGCTTTGTGCTCCAGTTAATGGGTTAGAAAGATGTTACTGTGGACCCTTTAATGCTTGAACCTCTCTTTGTCCACTTCATCCACATTAATCATTCTTTGAATTTAAATGTTTGGTGCTGGAAAGTGTTCGATAAAATGTTTTGAGCAATTCATGCTTATGAATTAATAGACATTTATCGCAGAATAGATTGTAACAGTACCTGTGTTCAACTTCTGTAAAATCCAGCTGAAAAAATTCATCTTAGCCCAATCAATTTATCTCCTACTTAAGCCTATGGAACTCTTTTAGTAATGTAATGATACATTATAAAAATGTATTCAGAAAAAAGAAATTGCAATTTTTCCCAGTGTAGATTCAATCTGGTAGGAAATTATTTCTCCAGGATAATAGTTCCTTATCTTAGCTAGGGGGTAAAGATGAAGACAGGTACTGTAATTCAAAACAGCCAAACAGACAAATTTTTTTTCACCTTCTTCCTTTCTTTTTTTTTTTTTCTTTTCCCATTTGAACAAAATTTGGACAAGTAAAGCTCTGAAAAAGTTTTGTATTGCCTGGCATCCAGATATGCCCCAGAATCTCAGATGAAAAGTTTACAGCAGTTAAACAGGCTCTTACTGTCTTCCTCTTACCATGGAGAAAGTTGGGCTAACAGCTGTACTTTCTGTTTTGATACTAGCAGAGGAGTCCTTAAAATGAAGTCCATAACGAGCCTTTATAATATTAAGATACCTTTTATGATATTAAGATATATTAGAATTTGATCTTTTCAAGCACTTCAGACTAACTCTCTGCAGTGCTTTAAAATATAATTCTCCTTTGTAACATGATAAATAGGAAGAAATTGTGAATGCTGATAACCCTGTAGTGTGTTCAGAGTTGCCTTGAATGGTTTTAGTGTCTGTAGGGGTCAGTTGTCAGTGTTGCTTCTTTATTGTATTGGAGAGGGAGTGGGCAAAGAAGTAAAGTCGTGGACATGCATGTATTTCTTTTCTATCTATATGCTTAATTTGTTAAGTCCTTTTCCTCAGTGGATCTCATAGTACTATTCCAGGAATAATCCATTCCATGTGTCAGACTGAGATGCACCCTCGGTGGCAGAAGAGAGGAGAATGTAAAAGTAGGGCAGTGCTTTCAGGGGTTCATCCAGGGATGCTGGGCATTAATAACAGACCAGAGAACAAAGCCCTGGAGGTCTAGCTCCTGGTCTTTTGTTCTAACCTCAAACTTATTTATTTACTGAGAACATATTCCTATTACTTCCTTAGCAATTTCCACATGATAATCTTAGATTTTGCTTGCCCTGTTTGTTACATGCCCACAAAAGCCAGAAGACAAATGCAGACTCAAATGTTCTCAAGTGCTAATGAAAAACTGAAATGACAGGAGCACAGCTCAGGAGTGGCATTACTGTCATAGAGCAGACTTCTCTTGGAAATGGCAGTGCTGATCAGTGCCCTTTAATGGTGGCTTCTTCTCAATACTACCTGCATCCCTGACAGACATAAATAAATACAAGCCATTTCTAAACTTACCTGGTATCTTAGTTGTTCAAGAGATTGACACCTGCTATTGTAAACATCCAATGTGACCACAGGGAAAACACTGTATCTGTTTGCTTTTATGTATTTGTAGAGCACATTTATACCCCGGTGGTATGCACATATCCGGTTGCATCACGTTGCCTATAACTCCATTTATAATACACCCTGAACTCTGATAGATCATTCAGCTGAGCAAACTGCCTTGCTCACAGTGACTCATAAGAAAGAGGCCTACAATGAGCAGCCAGGTGATGGATACACAGCAGAATGTGAGGCTTTTTTAATTTGTCTGAGCAGTTGACTTACTTCTGTAGCTCACAGAATTCCAAAGTGCTCACTGACATACTACAGAGGAAACCAAAACTAGCATTTCTATGACTTAAATGCAATTTCTTCTAAAGCAGGGTGAGCTCTAAAATAGTGGGCTGTTATAAATGAGGTACATTTAATCCTCTTTTGTATTTCATCCTCTTTTAAATCATGAAACACATAAAAATAATTTTTATATAAAACTGATGCATACTTTTACAAGACAAATGATTGAACACTCTTTCCCAAGCAATAGTGCTGAGAAATGGTTTGCCATAGATATATTGGGGATTAGATATTTTCATGGAAAAGATAATAGCAGAAAAAGAATACCTCTTAGCCTCAAACCTTGTTCGAATTCCTGTGTACATCTAGTTCAAAGGGTGTTCTGATTTCCTCCTTTTAATCCTTGCAATCACAAGGATGAACCTTTGATAATTTAACATCTCCCATCTCATCTTTCTGCCTCATTTTAGTATTTCTGGAGTGGGAGACAGCTCTCACGTCGGGGATGTTCCTAAATTCATTGACAGATCTTATAGTCACTGAGAAAAAGCATCATTAATGCAGAGTTAAAACTGTCCCCTGGTATTTCATGCTCTTCAAGTCAGCTTTAGATCTAGCACCTACATCTGAAAATATGAGAAATAAAGGATTAAAGGACATATCTCTGAAACTTTGACACTCGCCCTTCCCTGTCAATAGCGCTGGAATGATGTGAAAATCATCCGGCTATACCTTGCCCGAGTAAAGCGTTATTAGCCAGAAGGATTAGTCACAGCAGTTCAGCAAAGCTGTGATTATGTTAAAAGCTGATGTGGATGGACCATTCCCACCCGTGAATGGAGGAAAAGAATTCCTTGCCAGGTCCTTCATTTGAACAAAAAGGGAGCTTCCTGTAGCTTCAAGAGCTCCTACACCTCATTTAAGCACTGCATTGAATCGGTCGCATAAAGTAAGGATGCCAGCATCTCTCTTTGTATAGGCTTAATGGCAGGTGAGTGTAGGGTTGGATGTGTCAGATATATAAAGGCGAAGAGACTACAAAAGAGGAGCAAAGGGCTTATCAAATGTGAGCGATCTGGTGTTCTGGGGGTGAGGTGCGTCAGGAATTTGGCTGCGGGGCAGGTGTAGCCACCCCCCTGCAGAGTTCAAAGCCACCCTTTGGTATGGGAGCTATTCCCGGAGCCGGGGTGCACAAGCCAGGCAGGGTAAAGGTTGCCTGAACATGTACTTTAATTCCTCCTTTCTAGTGTTCAGAAACTTGTATTTTTCTGACTTGATTCTTTCTAAAAAGGCATGGGACTTCATCAGATAATCTTAGCTATGCTTCAAGAAAACTATTTGAACCTTAATTTTCTATCCTTCCTCCTTTTCTCTAAGGGAGGAGAGAAACACAGTTGATGAGGGTTAGAAATCCTTTAGGAAGCCACAGCTATAACAGTTTTGCAGGAGAGATGCTATGGCAACTAGTTAAATATATAGGAGGCTATATGATCTCCAAGTGATTCTCCTGTTATTTATAGAAATGAGGGCTGAAATATTCGGGGTTGCTGATATGGATTCTCTTAAAGAAACAGTGACATGTACTGAATGGGATAACTATTGTATGACTTGAAAACTTGGAGCTGCACCCTGCACCAATAGCCCGTGCAAGTCCGTCACCAGTTCAAATAAGATTTTGCGCCCCCCAGATCTTCTCTGTGTGTCTGGGTTTCAGGGCTCCTGTCAGGGACAGGCAGAACTAATTAGGATTTCCATCCAGGTATGTATCGAGGTGGTCTGTACTCTCCACCAGTAGCTCAGACAAAGAATACAAGTGTGAACAGCTTTAAAATGTTATTCCTATACACTAATCCTAGTCTTCTCTCTCCCTCCATATGCTTCTTTTCCGCTGGGGCTATTCTGGTCTTCCAATTTCTTCCCATTTATGTCCTTAATCACATGCTTCATCCCCTTAATTCCAGCTATGCTTAAATCTTCTCTTTCCTTAAAGCTGTAAAATCATGTACTTGTCCCGTTTGATACAATCTCTCCGTAGTGGCTGATGAATAAGACCATGGGAAATAGGAGTGCACAGTGCTGCACACTGATTTTTAGTGTATTCCAGTCTCCCCAGAGGTAGGAATTTTCTCTTGGGCACCCACCATGCTACTGTTGCTCTACTACCACTGTAGTGTCACTGTCATTTCCAATAATGACAAGAATGATCACCTTATTTTTCCAGAAATGGAGTACTAATTTTTCCAATTTTGTGGTGGCAGAAGTAGAGAACATTTTTAAGATTTATCTGGAGGAATAGAGTGAATACTAAAAAATGATGCTACAAAAGAGCTTATTGAAGTAGGATACTAGAAACAATTGAATAAAAATGACCTTATATGAATTATAGATAAGTAATATCTGAGAGTCACTGAAGTTCAGCTTCAAAATGAGGAGTGATGCAGGGCCTCATTAGATCAACCAGGTAACTTTTCAGAAATTGTGACCTTTATCCAGCTGGATTTTGAAAAAGAATATTTGACTGTGCAGAAGTTTATTAGAATTGGTTAATTATCTTCTAGTACATTTGTAGAATATGATGAGCATGTGAATTTGAGACACCCCTATAAAATGGATGACTGCTACTAAAGAAAAGTTCAGTGACTTCCTCTAAATGAACAGTAAGGGCAAGCCAACAGCCTCTCTGCCATGAACAAAGTCTCTCTCACCTGTTTTCTTTTCCATCATGAAACACCTCCCCTTCTCTCTGTTTATAATACTGGTGTCTCTCCTACCACACCTCTCCCAGAAGCTTGTTTCTGTAACATAAGCTACCAAATACAAGCTTGTAGAGTGGTCGAACAGTACTTGGATATTCTCTTTCTCATAACTGTCCAGCTGAAAAGTGTCACTGTTGTTCTACTCTTCCCCTCCCTCAGTTTACTTTGTTTCTTTCACCAGTTGTCTGACATCTAACATTTTAGGCACAGCCCTTGCAGACACACAGCTGCACCTGATCTATTCTGAGGACATAAACACATCTACTGAATGATGGTGAATAAACAATAGCATTGCTCTTACGCCTGGATTCAAGAGACTTGGAAACTCCCAGGCTGCAAAAGAAAACAATCTCTCATACAGATCCTAATGCTCTGCTGAGCTTTTGACAGTCACCTGTGAAATGGCTGCTCCTGACAAAGTCTGGACCTTTCTGCTCTACAGACACCAGATATGGAGGCAACCTGAGGGTGTTGTGGGTCAGAAATGTAGTTTACATATGAAGACATGTAAGACTGGGATTCAAATACTGGCAGTTAAACAGGATGGTCAGAAAGGAAAAGCTCAGGCAGGCACAACTCAAGAGTGAGGATTCTTATTCCCAGTAAAGCCAAAAGAATTTACTACTGATTTTTTAAATGTGTTCCCAGAAGCAGGTAAACAGCTGCAACATGACAATGCCTGCACAAAAGAAAAAGCCTCACCCAAAGTGGAGGTTGTTCACAGTCATTTATCACTATGCATGTGATTGGTTCTTGTAACTTACTTAACAACTTGTAACTCCATTATTAACTCACTTAACTCACTTCTGTATTAGACCTTTGTTCCCATCCTATCTCCACACTTCAGTTTAAACTCACAGCATTCCTGTAGGATACACCAACACCCTTCTTCCTTTTGCAGAGGGGAAAATAAGGCATTGAGACATCATCTGCAGATAGTTTTAATGTGCAACTGACAATAAGATGAATTAGAGTTTTCCAAATCCATGATTGTTACTCAAGCTGTTTCTTCCACAGTGACTTCTGCTTCTCCTGTCGTATCTTCCCTGGGTTTTAAAGTCCTTCCTAGATGACCTCTATCAGAATAGGATTGAGGGCATCTGAAATTCAGTCTTCTGGTTTCAGAAGATCCTCTCTAAAAAGGTTCAGAGAATATTCAGTTCCTAAATTATGTGTGCCCACCTCCAGAGAGGTCCCTAGTGCTATGTGGGGTGCCCCACACAACAAGCAGGCAGGGGCAGATGTTTAAAGCTGATGTTGACAACAGGCATCTCAAAATTCAGGGCACTGAGCCAGGCAACAGGGCATGCTGGAGAAAGGTTTGTGTTTGAAGTTTTTCCTCTAGCCTTCATATAGTAATTTAACTCAGAAATAGAGTTAGGTGCTTTGGTGAGGCAGAAACCAAAACCAGCTCATGAGCATCGACATCTCAATCATGCAGTTGAATGAAGGGAAACGACGTGGAAGAACAGCCCATTCCAGCTGCCCTCCTCAGCGCCAGGGGCACTGAACCCAGGGCTCCCTCAGTCTGCAGGAATGGCCAGATATTGGCCATTGGTGGATGCCTCCTACTCCTCTTTGGAGGATAAGGGGTCAGGACTACACAGGTCACGTGACAAGGATCAACAGGACAAGCGAGACACAGAGTGTCACCACAGTGTTAAGAACGAATTCTTGGTATTTTTTTTCCACCAAGGACATGCGGGGAGCTGAGGCAGTGAGGCCTCGGTCCACCCCAGCTGCATGGGGAGAGAATCCCCTAAAAACTGCCAGAAGGCAAAAGAGAGGGCTGAAGCAGCAAGAGGGGAGGGGGTACTCGCCGAGGAGGAGGACTTAAGACGGCCGCGCGGCGTGGCCCCGCTCCTGCCGGAGCCTGCTCGGGGGGAACCACCCTCCCGGCCNATAAAAAGATTAAACCCACAGAAGAAAAATTGGACGGCGACCCCAACCCAGGAAGGAGTAAAGACATCCCCTAACCCTAGTTTAAAGATTTCTACCCTGTCGCCATGACTTCGAGGAGGCCCAACAGATGTGACCCCCAGCCGAGTTTGAAGGCAAAGCAGGATTCTCAGGGAGTATCCCCTGAGGTGATGGAGCTGCTGGCTGCTGTGCAACCTGGCGTGTTGCGAAATTCTGCTGGACAGTCTCTCCTCGTCTGTTCCTGCTGCCGATCTTCAAGACAATCAGCAGACAACTCCCCCCATAGCTGATCTTTTTAATAAGGAGCTGAAAATTAATAAAGGCCTAGACCCTGTTCTCTTCAACAGTGTGTGGGATTTCAGGAAGGAGGGGAGGACCTGCATCTCCTGTGCCATGGTTGGGTAGATACTTTGTGTTGCTGGTCTATTCTATGGATGCAAGAGTGAAACTCGGCTCCTCAGTCTAAGCTATGTGTCCCTAGGCACTTTAGATGAGATTTGAGTTATTTGCTTCAAGTAGTTGGGAAATTGTCTTAAAGTGCTCTTCATGTGGTTAAATGATGTTATGGATCGTGCTGTCGGTTGCTGTAATTAAGAAACTAATTTAGTGAGAGTTAGAAGGTCTGGTTTCTATTTTTTGTTTTGTCACAGATTTCCAGCATGACCTTGGCAATCAAATCAATTCAGGTCAAGTAACAGTGAACTCAGTGTTCAAGGCACTGGCTAATACAAGAAATTGGAATGTATCCGTACCTAATTTGTGGAGTCCAGCATTTATCCATTTCTTATATACATCAATCACACAACTTTACTCATTTTCTTACATTTTGCGAACATGTTGATTGAACAGGCTAGTTTATCCTTGAGTTAAATTTGGATTATGATATTTTTGTACATTATAGGTAGTGTAATAATGTTTGCAAAGCAGTCTGAGACTCTCGTGTGCATCGAATTGTGTATAGATGCATATACTCGCTGCACTTACCTTAGTTAATAATTTGTAATCTTCTGAAGTTTCACAAGATATGTCAATTTTTGGTATGAATGCTACCTTAGGCAAGAAGTTTACAATACTATGTCAATATCTGTTTCTGAATCTGTTCCAGGAGGATCTGGAGGAATCATTACTTCAGACAAATGTTTTGATTATGGAAATGTCTTGATCTCATCTCTGTAACGAGACAGGGTCATAGACACTGACACCACTTAAGACATTGTAATGTATCAACAACATAATTAATGATTAATGTACTATTTATATTGTGGTAATGTTTACAAACCGCAGTCATCAAGACCCAAGTCTGCTGTACAAATACACACAAACGTGATTTCTGCCCCAAAGAGCATAAAATCTAAATCAGGGGAAAAAAGCCATTTTCAGGCTCTGGAAAAAGGAAAAATATCAAACCAGTGACAATAAAAGACTGTTCAAAGCAAGTCATCTACATTTTAACAGTGAACTCATGGTTTCTCTGCAAGAGAAAGCTACTCTAATGTAACTTGAAGAGACTTTTCAGAATATTAGTGGCTAATTTATGTGTAGATAAAGATTTGCCTAAGTGTTTGTCTACGTGGTATATATTTTTCTCATTATTATAATGTAATTAGCTAATGAAAAAATAGGTGCCATTTCCTCATGTAGGTGTCTAGAGGGAATACAGAGGTTGGCAATTATGCAGTTGATGCAGGGAAGTCATATTGGCACATTCACTTATTCTCTGGAGACTTGCTAACACAGTATATGCACTTAACTCTGATATCTACATTTTAGGAATTCTATACTTCCATGTATTTCCAGGTGTGTCCTCTCTTTCTGCTCAGAGATTGTGTCCAGGTGCCCAGCAGCCCAGTTACTACAGTAGTACAGCCCTGCCTGGACTGTCTGACAAGAAAGCCCAAAGAAACTTCCAGCAGTTTTGTGCAGATAAAAGTTACAGAATTTATGCAGTTTGTCCTGTGAGCCTCACTGTATTGAATGTTCATGCACTTCATGGCACAAATATACTTCTGTTAGGGAACTTCTACAAAGAAGAAAAGGAGCTCTCCCTAAACTAGAAAACTAGAATATATACTGCCAATGCAACTTTTTTTTTTAATAGTAAAAAATTGTCTCTTTAGTTTACAGTGTTGAATTATTCAAGGCACACAAAGTTAACTGGAGAGAAAAAATAATACATGAAGAGTCTGAATGGTGATTATGTTCCTCTTCACATGGGGAAGGAGAGAGATTAAGTAAATCCCCATCAAGTTTTCTTCCTATTGGACAAGTCAATCGAGAGCAAAGGGAATGATTGGAGCTGTGAACTCAGCTTGATTTTTGCTGGTGCTCATCTGTCAAAGCTTCAAGGGCAGCGTCCACATCAGTTGAATCATACTGACATAAATTCACTTCTCAAATTAAAATGAGTTTTTCAGGCCATAATTATGCTGTCACATAAAACCCATTACTATTTAGTGGATGAAACTAAGGGAATCTCATAGTGCATATGATTCACCCAGGTCTTTGCAAACTGACAGAAACTGAGGTGGCCTCAGCTCACCCTCAAATGAATATTGCAAATTCAGATGGCTCAAGAGGATAGGAAGACCAGAGTACTGGCAACTGTTGAGACAGGATATCACATCAGAGCCCAGAGCCAAGGGCAGCTCCAGCACAGCAGTAACTGCCCCAGTGCTGGCATGCCACTAAATGCTTCGGATTCCTTGTAGGTAAACAGCAACAGGGTGTACCAAGGACGTACCCATCTGTTGGGGGTTAGGTTTGTCCNGTTATTAATGCTGTAAGTTTTTTGTTTGTTGGTTGGTTTGTTTTGTTATACATACTCGTAAAGAACTGCTATTTCTATCCCCAAAATCTTTGCCTGAAAGCCTCTAACCGCAAATTTATAATTGGAAGCGGGGGGGGGGGGGGTGGGGCGGGGCGTGGTTTACATTCTCCATTCCAAGGAAGGCTCCGGCTTTCCCTGGCAGATACCTGTCTTCCCAAACCAAGACACCATCCAAGTGCAGAAGGGCTGCAGACAAATAAAAAACACATGCCAGGAACTGAACAGAAAGGATTCAACTTTGCCTCAGGTGTCTGCATTTAAGACCACTTTTTTTCAGTGCTGTTACCCTGGGTTGGTGTTTGTGTCACAGGGCAGGGAACTGTGGGAGTTGTTGTTGCTTGCAGCTGTTGCTGGAGGGCTTTCAGGCAAGAAGGCACTTGCTGCTGCTGAAAATATGGACACACACAGACCCAGAGAGTATTACTCCTGCTTAGACTGTGTTTTCCTCAGACCTCTGTCTGAGCCTCCAGCAACCACTTCTACCATGTCACCGCGCATCTCTGATATGCTCATGGTTTCTCCACTTCTGCAGTCAGGCTCCATCTCCTCCACATTCCCACCTTCATCCACCAGCCCAGACCCCTGGCCTGCCAGCCCAGCTCTGTCCTGCCTTGCTTCTACATCTGCAGTGTGGAGATGCAGCATAGGGATGCTGGGAGTGGCTGCATCACTCTGCCCAGTGCTTAGCAGTGTGGGACACCTGATTTGTACATGATTTGTACATGATTTGTGGCATCTTGCTTCAACCAGGTCAGGGTGTAGGTCCCAGGGATGTTACTTACAAACATGTAATTGTCCACAAGGAAACTCGGATGCACTCTAGACCAGGAGATTAAATTCCAAATGGTTGAGATTAGACTTGTGAAGTGGCAGGGTTTACCAGTCTGTATGTTATCCACCCATATTACTTGTGGACCTCAGCAGGTGTCTTGACATTTATTCTCTACACAGAATCATCTGGATATGCTAAATGAGGAATCTCTGTACTGCTCCATTATTTACTGTACACATGCCCTAGGATAAGTGAAATTAAAATATGTGTTGCAGAACCAAAAGCCCAAACACAGTCACTCTGAGGAGACAAACATATTTATCTGAGAATGTCTTTGCCCAGTTTTACTGTATACTTTCACTAGAAGAAATCCAATCTTTATGAAGTGCAAAACACTGAGAAATGAAAAAATAGGAAGTAGAAAATCTGCAGGTATTCTGCACAGTTCCAGATTTGTGTAAAGATTGTTTACAGTTTTAGCTTCTGATTGTATGTTAGAAATGGCAGGGTTCTGATCTGTGCTGTCTATACTGCTTAAGTCCCTGCCTTGCAAGTTAGAAACAAATCTCCTGTCCCCACCACCCATGGCATACCTAGGGACCTTTAGCCAACACAATGAATTAGTGTTTCAATGGCCTTCCACAGAAGGAACTCAAACATCAAGCCTCAAGCCCTCTCTATGAGGTAACAAAATACCTTTTCCATATGCATAACCAAGGATCATGATTAACTAACACAGTTAACTAACTGCTACTTGCCCCCTTGGACATTAAGAATGGTGAGGCTGCAGTAGCATTTACTAATTACACACTCCCATTGCCCAGCTGCACTGAGTATCCTATCCTGGAGCTCCTCTTCCAAACTTCTGGGTTTTAAGTCCTTTTCAGACTGATAGCACAGAAGGACTACAGCTGCACTTGTAACAGGGTTAAAATCAGGCATATTCATTGTCTTTGCCAGTGTCTGGAAATATTTCCATGTTATGACTATGAACTTCAAATATAGTTTTAGGGGAGATACTTCACAATTTAAAATCAAAAGCACCTGATAGTATTCATTAATAAGAATGAGCCAGACAGTGACTATTTAGGAAACATTTTCCTCAAAGATAAACAGTGATACCTGAAGGAAAAAATAGAGATAAGGAAAGGTGGAAACTTATAAAGTACTCCATAAAGTGAAGCATCAGAAGAAAAATATGTTCTTATTTTTCCTTGTTGCTTTCCTCAGCCCAGGAACTCTGTCATTAATATGTGTGGTGCTCTGCAAGGCAAAAATAGATGGCTCTGTGCCTGTTAAACAAGTTGATGCTGACCTGCCTTCCTGACCTCACTGTTCCAAAGATGGGCTATTTAGCTGCCTGTGGTCTGCTACATTGCACAGGTGTTGTCTGTTGAGAGACACTGCTGAGGGAGAATTGCCTTTCAGAAAGCTCCCCCTGGCAAAGGGTAATTGAGGCATCCTTGGCTTTGAGTAGACACACTGAATTGGACTTGCCTTGACTCCAGGTTTTGTCTTGCTTTAGGTTTGCTTGAGAGCTTGTGGCAGCGTAAATAGGAGCTAAACAGAGATGAGTGGCAGATTAGGACCCATAATCTAAATCCCAGTTAGAAATTCTTCATACAGTGTAATGTGGTAGCCAGCCTGAGTCTGGCTCTGTGGAAAAACTGTATCCTGACTGCTGGTTATTGCCTCCCTTGGGAGAGCTATGTTGGGAGGTTTTCACCCTGCCTGGCCCCTGGGGGTGCTTTGGGGCTGGTTGGGCTGGCAAAGGTTAAATGACTCCTTTTATGAGCTAGACAGGAGAGGAATGGGGAAACAAGTGTCCAATAGCTGTGGAAAAGAACCGAGGACAAAACTGAGAGCAATGGGGAATGTCTGTGGCCAGAGCAAAGTTTATAGTTTGAAAATCTGCAGGATGAACTGAGGGGTCCAGGGTGGGCTAAAGCCGAAATCTGACTTGGAAACAGACTAGAGTGACCGCTTGCTGTAAAAATATGGTTCAATGCTGTTCTTATTAATGAAAATATGAAGAACAAGGCAGGATGAGTCACAATTAGAGAAAATGTTAGCATCAGAGTGATTTCCAAAAACCAAAATGACAAGGAATCATGTGGCCATATACAATTTCATTCTTACCCAGTACAACTAATAAACAGTAGTACAGATACGGATCAAGCATTTGTGGATGGAAGTCAAACATCTAACTGCAGACAACTTGCTTTCTTTGTCCTAGAAGCTTTGAATTAGTGAATTTGGCCTGGTTGCCTGAACAGCACTCAGCCTGGACTTTGTGTGCAGGTACACATGTATGACACAGCAGTGCACCCACCAACCCCAACACCTGAATCTCACAACAGAGTTACTTTAAGAATGGTAATCAATTGGGGTATCTATTGACAATTTTTCCATCCGGGATAACATCAGAAAAACAGATGGATGTTTACAAGAAATACAGTGTAATATTAATGTCAAAAAGTCCATTCAGATAGGAAAGTAAAGAAACTGTTAATATAAAAAAGGCAGATTCAAAAGAATAAGACCTCCAAGCAGGAGTGAATTGCCTCTATAGTGTATTTTAACACTAGTAGGGCTTTTTCTCTGCCTCAGATCTCAGTAAAGAGCTACAGCTGATGGGGGTGGATTCATTCTGTAGGTAGTGTCCACATTGTTTGAAGTTATGGCAGAACAGATTATTAGCTATGGCAAATTGGAAGGAAAAACAGTTAATTAAAAAAAAAAAAACAAACAAGCAGCTAAATAGTGACAATCAGACAGTTTTGCTAGTATTGTCATGGATTTTCCCATGAGTTTTCTCTGCAGTAATGTCTACAAGGGCAAAAGAATGCTCCATTTGTTGTAAGATGATCTTTTATTCACAGTATTATCTTGGTTCAAGCTAGGAAGTTTTAAATCCTTGCCTTTTTTTTTTTTAAAAAAAAAAAAAAAAAAAAAAAAAAAAAAAAAAAAAAACAAAAAAACACAAACCAGACATCATTCTGGCTCTAGAGAAAGCCAGTAGAGGTTTGAGAACTCTTCTTTAAGTGTGATTTTAAGAAACAACAGGAGGTGAAAGGCAACAGCATTCTGCCCAAAGAAGCTTCACATTGTGGTCTGGATCTGAAATTATACTCAAGTCAGTGTATTCATATAGGTGCTGTCTCCCTGCATGCAAGGAGGAGCAAGACAAGGCAGACTCCAACATTAACACTCTCAAATGTGTTCTGAAAGAAAGGACAGTGCTCATAACCACAGAATTACTGAAGAGGCAGGTAGGAAGATATGTTCGAGGTTATACCCACTTTTGTTTATCTCTGAAATACTGGGTTTGCATGTGTGCCTTGTATGAAGGAATATATCAATATCACTGTATCAAGCAAAATCTTTGATGCATGTAGAATTTGAGTGTCACACAAGATCAGTTATGTTCCTACCTCTTTTCAAACAGAAGTGGTTGGTGTGGCTGGCATAAACATTACACTTGAATATCAGGTGGTGTAAATTGGAAATCAGATCGTGTCATTGGACAGGGTGAAAAAGGTGAGTGCTACAGGATGCTCTGTTGGTATTCTGTTGATATCAGTTGACATTGGGCTACTATGTTCAAACCCACATAATATCAGGTCTAATCCATGCATATATTTCCTGGAAACTTTGCCAAATATTTAGTAATAAAACCAGTCATCCTTACAATGATATGTCAAATAAACATATAGAAACCAGTGAAGCAAAAGCATTTCTTTTTCTTTTCACAATATCTTTTTGTTTTCTGTAATACTTTCACACTCAACGTAGCCACTTAGAAGTGCCTATTAAGAAATGGGATTTGTTTTCATTTTTATGCATGGATACAACTATGGCTCTTAATCCTTATTTAGTTACTAAGTTTCTGAAACTAGTGAAATCTCATGCCTGAAGATATCCTGGACATTAATCACACTTGGTGTCTAGCTGGGATCCCATGAGTTTAGGCATCCATTTTCAAAAGCAGGTGAAGCTTTCCTTTGTATTTGTGTCCAGTTTGAATGTCTATTGCACATCGAGCAGGTGAAAGGGCAGTGATAGTGAGGTGAAGGCATTGCCTCAGGTATCAGGATATCTGAATATCTGGTTATCTAGATATCTGGATTCTGTGCCTGGCTCTGCCAAGCTTTCTTTAAATAAGTTGCATCATTTTTGAGCTTCATTCTTTCCTATCTAGAGAACAAGGAAAACAAATCCCAATTTACATTGGCATTGCTTGCATTGCAAGCATTAATTCATTGCTGTCTGTAAAGGAGATCAATCCTCTGATAAAAGGTGCTAGAGGAATGCAAAGTATGTCTATAATATGAATATGAAAATGAGGATACTGTCAAGGTTTGCCTCAGTGAAATCAATGGTTCCAATACCAGCTGCAGTCCCTCTGAGAGCTGAAACTGTCTAGTCTTTGGATATGTGGCAGGATATGTGAATTCTGATGAGGGCAGGAATAATATTTAGCACTAGCGAAGATTGTCTTTAAAGGTGAAGTTGCTGTTTCTTGGTAACACAGAGGACTTTACTATCCAGCTTGTCATGGTTGTGTGATTTGTGTTGCAAAGAATGTGCTTCATCTCTGCTCTGTATTCCTGCTAGCTTCTGTCAGCCAAGGGTACATCCAGGTACTCAAGGACCTGTAAGTGTTCCATCACAGTTCAATGGCCCCTTTTATTTCTTACTATCAAGTCCCATAAGGTTCTAGTGACAGCCATTAAGTCTTTATGACATGTTATAGAAGCAACATAAAAGGAACATTTAGGGAGAGAATGAGTGAAGAAAACAAATGGGAAGAGAAAATTTCTATTCAAAATTCACCTCAGATGAGGGTCAATGTAGGACACACAAGTGCACAAGCCAAATGTAAGTAATAATAAAGGGACTGTTTTACAGAAATAGAACATCCAACGTCTGGACAGTGGCTGGAGTCAGCTACACCTCAGACATACATGATTCTTGGTGTACTAAACTAACCTGTATGGATTTGTAAATATTAGCAAGTTCTGTTCTTAACTGCAAGAATGCAAATTTAGAGGCAAAATTCCTCAAATGGTCTGGTCCCATGGGTGAAATAACTAGTAATGGGAATATGAAGAACAGTAGCTCCTTATTCAGAGGAGTCCTGTTAGCAGGGGCAGGGTAAGGATTCTGAGCATGGTCTTGGCCAGCCCTTTGAGGCTTTCTACTGTCAACCTCACCACTTAGTCCTTCATCATCACACACCATATTCCCAGAGTGTACCTCCCTTTTGGCATCAGCAATATTTTGTAATGATTCCAGACTGCAGGCAACCGAGACTATTTAAGCACCACAAACAGAATTGCTTCTTAACTTGGTTACAACTTTTTCCACCAAAACACATTTTCCAGAAAATAACACTTTTTCACTGGCAACCTCATAGCTACTTTTTTATTATTTTCCCTCTGCAGACACACGGGTACTTTGAAAGCTCTTGGCAGAAGTCTGTCAAGTTGGCTGCCTGGCTAAAGGTGTGACTGCCTGATGGACTCAGAATCTGGCTGAGCTTCTTGAGGAATCAGCCAAGTCCCTTGGCTTCCCTATTTACAGATGAGCAGGTATTTTGCCTGGCCAGTAGACTGAGTTGTTCCCATTTACTGGAAATTTGGCTGCTGGCATTTTATCATAAGTACAATGTTAGCAGCCTGGAGTTCTAGACTGAAGCAGAAGCTGGTGTGGTTGGGTTTTTCCTTCCTGCCACCACTAGTCAATAGTGGTGAATATACAGCACAAAGTGATGCTCTTTTATAAGCTATTGCATCCAAGTAGAAAGTTCTTGATATCACTTTTGATCCAAGTTTGTGTTTCAACCCTTGCCTAACATTGGTGGCAGAAGGCTGCAGTGATCTCTGGTGCGGTCTAAAATACAACTTGTTTTCATTAGTTGATTCATTTTTTCCAAGAGTAGCAAAGAAGATAAAAGCTGTTGTATGCCCTCCTTTTTTCTACTCATCTTGTGATCTGTCAACATATTTCAGACAGTCTCGTGGCTTAGGTCCTTGACCTTAAGAAAGTATTAGAATTTTTTCCTCATTCCTGCTACATGTGAGTGCATGTGATGGTCTTGTCTATTTTTGTTTACGTAATGAAACATCAGTGCCCCAAAGGCACTGGTCATTCATCTACTTATGCCAGCATTCTTGGCATCGTCTTGGCTTTTTCCAGGCAGTCATTTTGTGCATCAGCATCAGCACATGAGACAGCATGCCTTCTTACATCTTTTTCAAGGGGCCTCTTAAAAGCTTTCCTTATTTGTCTTCTCTATGCATTTTTTTGAATTTGAATGTAGCTAACAGACAACCAATCTGATAAAGAATACAGATGTCATGTTTTCAGAGACTAGCTAGGATCACTATGTTTCCAATGAATTTGTATGAATATTTTTTCAGGAAGTATAACTTTGTATGTCTAAAGTGTAAAAATGTTTAATGGCAGCCAGTTTAATACACATTTTACATTCAGTTTGTCTTGTCCAGCCCAGCCCAGGAATGTCTTTTATATCTCATTAGTGTAACTCTCATATATCTATGCAGACTATTGCATACTGCACACATTCAGTGCAATTACAATTAAACCTTTGGACCACAATCCATCTTCTCAGATCCTGAGTTTTCTCATGTCACACAAAGTATATAAGACAGGCACTCCTTCCTCAAAAGTTTGCAAAGAAATGATTGGAGCTAGACAAATTTTTAGCAAAGTTAGTTTGCATTATTTGTTCCAGTGTTATTTATAAATCCAGTTTGAATTCAGTAGATACCTTTGTCTAGATCCTGGTCTTCCTCTTCTTTTACCACAAAGATAAAGTTGGGTGTGACAGATACTGGATTCATGTGACAGCCTGGAAGTCGAGTGCTTTCTTGGGCTATGAGACACCCTGGGTTAGCACCACAACTCCACATTCCAATACTACAAAAGAAAGACCACAGAAAAGTGTCCAGGAATGAGCTTCCACCTGTTGTGTGAGAAACTCCCTGGAGAGCTAGGGCTACAAATGTTTGTCCAAAGTGAAAGTGCATCAGCAGATAACTGGAGAGTGGCTCTTTGACCACACGTGCTAATTATGTCAATTTTCTGAAAGGTGAGCAATAGAGGCAGAGAATAGAGTTGAATCTGGATAGTCCTTTGCAAGGGACAGAGCCCTTGAGGTACTGAATAAAGGGGCAACTGTCTCTCCCAGAGCAGTTCTGAGAAACTACTGCTGCTCTATATGTTTATACTTATGTTCAGTGAAAATTCTTGAAATGAAATATTTTGTATTAGCCAAAACATGACATGTCAAATTAAATAAATTTCTAGTAATTTGTTTGGCAAGAAGATTCAGATCCTGAATTTCCACTTTTTATTTGGCTTCCAAGCTAAAAAATCAATTATTTGACAGCCATCTGGTAGATGTGTCTGATGAAATTGCTCAGAACAAATTATACTGAAAATTTTATGTTTTATGTTTATGTAAACATAATTTTCTGTGTTTATAACCTCATTGCTAAGCAAATATTTTAACCATTTACCTTCTCTTTGACTCCCCCATTTCTGTAAGGTTTTCAAGGACAACTAAAACATCCAAACACAGCTTATTCTTTTCTGTGAGGATTTCCATGCTCAATATGTGGTATCCTTGAAAGACCTATGAGGAGAACAATCCATGTTTTTATGGATATTTTCTAAAAATGTATTTATTTTCTCATTGTGTTGCACACACCATTGAGGAGCAAGATATGTGCTATCCCTTTATTTTGTAAGTACAGAAAATGAGACACAGGTTGGCAGATTGTTGGCTTGACTTTACCCCGGCAAAGCACCCAGAAGGGTTTTGGGTCAGAGGTTCTCTTATCTTTAGTGAATTGAAGGAGTTAGGTAAGGTACAGATAAGGGACAGTAACTGATCACAGTCATGGTCACAGCACTGTGACTAAGGAGACTAAGGAAACTAAGGATGTTGGCAGGGACGTTTTCTAGAAGGTGTCTAAAGCTGTCCACATTCAAATAGTTATACCTACTCAGCTGAATGGGCAGCAGCTGCTGTTTGTGGGGTGGTAGTTGGAAGCTGAACTATGAAACTATCGTACAAATGTATGTACCCTAATGTTGGGTCTCAGATTCTATACTGTACTAGCAGCAGGAATTAATATGGCCACGTTACCAGAAGCACTGACTGGAAACACAGCTTTATCAATCCAACAACCGAAAGAAAAGTGGGTAATTCAAGCTTCTGTTGGAATGATATCTGCTTCCTCAAACCTATGGTACTCCACCCACATTGTAAAGCTGACCATCTGTCCAATGTCCTTGTTTAAAAGATTGACCTCGGGAATTGTTTCAGATAGTTATACAGATTAGCTGAGCAGATGGTTTTAAGTAAACATCCACCCAAGTGGTTAACATGTGCTTATCACCCTAGCAGAGCTAACAGTCATGTGCCTGCATCCAGAGTGATCAGAAGTCAGATCCTCTGAGCAGTGCAATTCCTGCAGTGCCTGAAAAACCTACCAACATAAACTCTGATTTAGCAAAGCATTTAAACCTATGTTTAAACAGCACTGCAGCAATCAGACTTGAACCTTGAATTAAGAACCTTGTTCAATTAGGGAAATACAGGAATTTCCATAAGAAATCAGACTGAACATCCAGCTAGTCCAAGCCTACCTGATACCGTGGCCAGACAGATGGAAATCCATCTGTCCTTCAAAAACGGAAATCTCCATTTTTGATTCCGACTGGTAAGCAGAGGGCTCAGGAAGAGACATGGAATTTCTCAGCCCCTTTTTGTCACCATGTGTCATCTTGTTGCTGCAAGCTTTGAACCTGAGAACTGTTTGGAGTTAAATGTGTAATGGGTTTTTGAGTAAAGTGTGCATTAGTGATGGATCACTAATTTGAGTAAAGTGTGCATTGATGAGTGCTGGGACCCAGGGAAATGAATGAGGTTTGACTAATACAGTTACTAGAATTGCAGACAAATCAGCTCAACAAGCATGTACAATTTCAGTTCATTTTGCATTGGTCTCAAAGCAGATACATGTCTTGAAAGGCATATGCTGAAATTCTAGGTAGGGTTCCAGGCACCTTGAGCTGGTTTAAATCTGAGCAGTCCTAATCTTACCTTCTCCTTTTTCTCCTTCCCAGCCTCATATTCCTTCCTTCTTCCTTGTGCTAAATCTAATATTTATATGTCTGCAATATGATCTGATTTGTGAGATCACAGAATGGTTTGTGTTGGCAGGGACCTTTAAAGGGCATCTAGTCCAAACATCTGCAATGGGCAGGGACATCTTCAGTGAAATCAGGTTGCTCAGGACTCCAGCTCTTGCATGTTTCCAGGAACGGGGCATCTACTACATTTCCAGGCAACCTGTTCCAATGTGTCACCACCATCATTGTAAATAACTTCTTCTACATATCTAATCTAAATTGACTCTCCTTCAGTTTAAAGCCAGGACGCTTTTTCCGATTACAACAGGCCCTGGTAGAATGTCTATTCCCATCTGTCTTACAGGATCCCTTCGAGATGATCTGGTTTACTGAGGATGACTTTTTGAAGGTTTTTTGTTGTTTTTTTTTAATTGCCACAGCCACTTGCAAGCCTGTGGACCATTTACACCCTTTTCCCATGAAAAACAGAATGTAAAAGCTTCATAGACTTTGAATTCACCAGCAACAGATAGACATGTGCCTCTCATCTCTTCCACTTAGCTGTGGGAAGATTTAACCTTCTAAATTTCCTTTAGTGGTATATCGAAATCATTTTCTTAGTGTTTGGAGCTGCACTGCATATGGGAGCAGTGTTTCTGCAGAGCCAACTCCTATAGCCAGGATCAGACCATACTTTTGGAGAGAGGCCACCAGAGCGGGAGGAGCAACAAACCTATTTATAGTAGGTATTTTGTCCATCAGAAGAATGTCAACAGACAAATTACTATAACCTGCCTGAACCAGCTCAGCCCTCCTGCAAATGAAAGCCCAGATTGTATTGGGAATGTTTGTTTTGCCATTTTTCAAATACATGAAGAAATCAATGGTGTATTCATGGCAGTCAGTAGAGCAAGTAGCTATTTTAGATGGACAATCCCCAAACCCTTACTGCTGGCACTAAGGGACTGCAGTGCTGGCTGGTATCAGCATTAATCCTATCTGGGTAAGCACAGATTTGCCTGAGTCACAAATTTAAGCTGTATCAGCTGCCATGCTTTCATCTATTAGTTTCAGGAATGTGGCTTCTGCACCAGATCGTCTGGAAATTACCCCCTCAAGACAGATTGCTTGTCAGTATCTCCTTAGGGCTTGTCTTCAGTGCTGAACTCTGCTTTCTCTTTTTTTTTTTTTTTTTTAATTTGGGGTAGCTGATGTACATCAGCTTTCTGAAGATAAAAGAAAAGGTAAAGAATACCTGCAGCCACAAGAACTGTTGCAGTGGGACAGGACAGAGATGCTAGCTGTGGGTTAGAACCTTAATACAGTAGGACTTCACAATCTTAGGTACATCTGGGAGTTGTCTACCCTATCATCTCATTCCTGCTGGCAGACCTGCTGAGCAAGTGAGTTTGGGGATTAGACTGTGCAATGTGCACAAGAAACACAGATTTTTTGTTTGTTTGTTTTAAATCATGATTTTGGAGGCCTGACTCTTCCATTTTGATCTATTAAAAAATTCAGTTCTCTACTCTACACACTGTTTCACACACAGATTAGTCTTTGTTTTCAATACATTAAGGTCCTTCTGTACCTTCATCTTGGTCATTTTATTGCATGATAGCACTTTTTTATTGACTGGGAAGTAGGTTGTTGTTGTTTATATTTTCAAGGTGATGCACTGGAGAGGAATATTGACCAGAGAAGCATTGCCCAGCTGTCCTAGACAGAGCCTGGAACAGAATCCCAAAACTTCACAGGTAGATATAAAGGGCTAGTGTGGTCACGTCTCTAAGTCCATCTGCAAGCCCTGAAACATTTGGCTACCTTCCCCTAGCAAGACACAGAAAGAGGCTATTCTATGAATTTCTTATGTTGACATTTAGATGTTTTTCTGTTCAAATCATCTTCCCTCCTCATGGAAAATACTTGCCTCTTGAAAGCTAGGATTAATGCTAAAATTGTTGTTACTCACATTACAAGGCGAGGTCTTCAAGTTTAGCCAAGAATATATGATGATGATGATATACCTTCGTGTCTCAGATTTGGAAACTATGCCACCATGTCTAACGGATGTAGAAGATTTAAGTATTCAATCTCCTTGGTTATATTAAATTATCAGATTGAAGAAAGAGGCAGGGAAGGAAAATTACGATCATGAAGCTGTCTTAAGCCCATGCTAGTGTTTTGCTTACTCGGTGTATTGACACTGCCAGAAGCTACATCCTCATTCCTAACTTTTTATGAGTCCACATATTATAGGATAATTTAACAGCTGTGTTTTTCAGCCTGCATGTTTACAGTTCTCTCTCTGACTTCAGTTTCACTTTGCATGCTGTCTTTCTCCCTTCCACACCCTGCTCTTTCCCCTCAGTAAGAGATGCAAATACCAGATAACTGACAGTTTAAGACCTTGTGATCACCACTGGCTCTCCTGATTGGAGATCATTAGTAAAAGAGACACGTGAAATCCTCAGGCATGGAAAAAGCGTAGCTAGCTTAGAGTTCAGGGTTCTCCAGAGAACTTACACCTGGAGTCCTGAGATGGCTTAAATGTTGAAGTTCCTGTCATTTCTGAGTGTGAAGGTGACCTCAAAGTGATCACTGCTCCCAACCTGCAGCTGGGCAAGCTTAAACAGTCCTGGTCAGAAGTGCGAGTTCCCTCTTTGATCTCTGTGAACTGTTAATTGTTTATCCTCAATTAAATATTTACTTTGGACTTGCTTTCTAATCTAGGGCTTTATGCTGCACAATGCAGGTGGAGACTCCTGCCATTTTAAGACCACTGATGTAATTTTCAAGATAAGCTTAAGTTTTAGTGTCTTACAAAAAGTCTGAGGGTCTTGAACACGCAAGTAATTTCTAAAAGGAGTCTTGAACTTACAAGTCACTTTACAGAAAAGAAAACTATAATGATTAGACAGAATACATCCTGATAGATAGGAAGTTATGAGTAGATTTAAGGATTTACCTTAAGTCAGTAGGCAATTAACTAAAGCTAAATCAACATAGAGAATGCTATGTCCACTCAGATTATATCAGGTTAACCTCAGTTTCTATACAGATATAAGACTTACTTGCCTAATACCTTTATGGCTGTGTGAGTGCAACTTTACACAAGGAACTGCTCTGAGAAGCAAGAACGTGTCTTTCAGTGACATCATTGCTATAATGCCATACTGCACCCTAAATTAAATAGTGATTTGGTGTCATGCACTTAGATGAGAATACTGATGTGGTACAAGATAATCACCCATCACTTCTGGGTATCCTGAAGTTGTTCCCACCAGAGAGACCTCATTTCACGCAGAATCCCACATTCCCAGCAATGTCACTCAGAGACAGGAAGCAAGGAAACATTTGGACCATTGATCTTGAAACAACCCATATGGCAAGGCAGGGCTGGTAGCAGAAGATCTGGGTGCCTTGGAGGGTAAATGTGAGACACCAAGTCAGCTGTGTGACACTGACACAGAGCTATGGACTCGGAAGCTTAAGCTCTTGGTTATGTCCAGACCTAATGGCTGGACTTAGAACAAGCTTCACATCTTCAGTGGATCCAGCCTGCATTTTATCAGAAGTGCACTGAAAATATTCTGGTGGAACACTTTGGGGTTTATGAGTATACATTTTTTAATAAAACCCTTTTACACTGCAAATTTCTCACTAGTCTCGACTGCTAAATTTTCACAATCACCTTTTGTTATATTCACACAGTTTGTCCCCACATATTTGATTCATTTGACTCTGATAGTGTTTGGAGACTGTCTAAAAATTCGTTTGCAAGGAAAAATTACAAGAAAAAATTAGAAGTAACCTTCACAAATATTCTTCTTTTGAGGCCTAAGTAGATAAAATTATGTATGTTAATGACACTCTTTTCTTCAGCATCACATCACCTCACAGTGATTTTATGATTAAAATATACTATTTCTCTCCTCATATTTCTTGTTTTCTTCTGGTCTTTAGACAATTGCTTTTCCAGAACAAGAATATTTTTTATGAATTCTGTTCATCTAACATATGGGGGAGATACAGTAATAATAGCATAATATATTATTAATATAATAAGCACATTAAAACAGTTTCTATTTTATATTTGTGTGGTAACATTTAACATATTTTCTGGCAAAAAAAAGTATAATAATCATTGTGCTGAAATACCAGTAGTTCTTGAGCTTGAGAATGTGTAATCTAAATGGAGAACTTCTAAAAACCATGTAGTTATTTATTTATTCACTGGGTTCTGATTCATCAGAACTCTTAAGCACTTACCTAAATTCCTGTGCAACAAAGCATTTAATCTTAGATTAACTTAATGTTTTAAAAACATTTTTCCCAAGAAAACACTTTAACTAAATGCATCCATTATCAAACTAAATTATAACTCCACATTAATGAGGGCAGCCAACTGTGTTTAAAGAGAACTATGGAAGTCCTTTGGGCCATGTTTCCACCCAGAAACTGAACTGTTCCAACTATGTTCTAAATCGAGGATGAAGATATATTGAGAGTCAAGTGTTTACAGGAGACCAGTTCACTACCTTATGAGAAGCAGAACACTGTATCTGCTCTTTTCAGCTGCATTTTTCCTACAGGTTTTAGCTATATAGTTATTCTATAACAATAAAAGTCGTATCTCAGACCAAAATGCTAAACAGTCCACACTGAAAATGACAAAGAAATGAATGACCATATCTGTCAAAGACATCTTGAGTTTGTGAAGATAGAGCTCGATGGAAAAATACTTGCTGTGCCTGAAAACGTGATCCTACTACTTAGTTAACCAAAGCATTCCCAATTGATTAGTCTTTTTAGGGGGGGTAAAGACAAACCCAGCACATCACTGTAACAAGATAAAATACATATGAGGATAGTAAAGTCTGAAGTAGGTCACTAAAAGAGGTTAGAGATTTATAACTTAATCTATATTGTCAATTTCTTTCATGCTTTGGTTTCTGTTTTCATTCACATGTTGCAAATGGCATGAACAGTAGACAGTAATTAAAGAAATGAGACAGGAAAACACTGGTAGGAAGCAGCACTGTGGCACAGCAGCCTCATATATTAAAGCTATATTCCAGCAGCAGGTAAAAAATAGGGCAGCAGCTAAAATGCAGCAAAGCACAGAGAATGCCTGTAACAGCACGTCTGCTGCAAAAGTTAGTGGACAAGATTAATATTATTTTTGACAATTTCTTTTTTAGGGTTGAAATTTTCAAGTAACATACCCTGATATTCAAGTGATTTACAAAGAGAAAATAATAGTTTTTCTAGTTCTCATGAGGCTCTGGAACTGAAAGTAATTCTCAGTGCTGTTTTTTAAATACTGGTTTACCTAAAGGACTCTCTGGATGTTTTATAGTAAGCTTTTTATTTCTATTTGAATTGCTGTCATCAGTGGCTGATTAAATAATATGAGAGCATAGGAAAGAAGGAAACATGAAGACTTTAGCAAAGACTTTTTTTGCCTAGTAAGTCTTTATGGAACATTAGAATTGTAAATTTGCATAGTAGAAACTGAGTTTTAAACAGGCAGAAAACAGCCCCATCACTTCAGATTATCAGCTTCATTTTCCTAATTTGTTAACGTCCTATACCAGTGTTTTCTTACTGGTACAATACTTTTTCTAAATTTTTTATCATTCTTAAATTTCTATTAGTATTTTATTCCTAAAAAATAAACCAACAAAGTAGAGAATCCACGTGTTCAGAGGTATCCTTTTACTCTTTTTTTCCAAGAGGAAGTACTGCTGAAATATTTTTTTGTGTTATGACTTAAGAAGAGTATTGCAGGGTTTGGGTTGTTTGTTTGCTTTTTTTTTTCTTTGTTTCCCAAAATTTTCTGGGAATCTTTGAGATTAAGACTTTAAAGGTGTCATGGAACAGAATTTAAGGTAAACATATTTCATTTAATCCAAAAGCAGATCAGTATGAGAGAGATGTTCCCAGAGGATTAGTCAAGAGATTTATCAATTCCTAAAATCTTACACTGATTTATGTTCTTTTATCTGACAAGGAATATTCAATATACAAACCTATAATACTGTAACATAAATCTATGCCTACAGGCATATAAGCAGAACCCTGTTCTTGGCTCTTAGTAGTAGCTCTGTGGTTCCTGTGAGGAATTTGAAAAGTCTAAATGTGCCATTACTATTACCCAAACTCTAATCTCATCCCTAAACATGAAGTGTAGGAAAACTTCTAAAATTACCTTTCTTGGAATTGTCACTCATTTAGAAACTAAAAATCATATTGGGGAACCATTTTGTAAACGTGTGAGTGAGAGATGTATTTTTAACAAATGAATATCTGGAAGATGTTTCTGTTTTCATCAGAAATTGATGAAAATTGAATTCTCTAAGGTTAGGTGAAACATTGATCATTTTAACCACTCAATTCTTCCCTGGACTGATCATGCAAAAAATTACTTTCATTTTGTATTATACTACAGAAACTGGCAGTCTTAAACCTTAAACCAGCTTATTTTTCTACATTCATTTGCGTAGGTTGGAACTGTGTTTGTCTATTCCCTAAAGACAAAAAAGATATTAAAAAAGGTCAGTGCCAGCAACTGAGCACTCATACAACATTTTGCTACAACTTGGTGCCAGTAAGTAGCCAGTGGGACTGGTGACACACTTCCTTTCTGAGTACTGACAATAAAGAATGTGAATAGTACATTGCATAACCTGAAGATTTTGCATTCCAAAAAATAGAGCAAGAGTTGAAATGATCTACAAACTGAAATCCAAACACCGAGAGCACATGAAATCAGCTATTCTCAGAGGCCACTACAATTTGAAAAAAATTGCCAGTCTTGCTGTCCTGCTCACTTTCCCAAAAAGTGACAAGAAAAGACTGCCTTGTATGGGGCTCTACCATCACATTCTCAATTGACTAAGCACTGTTACAGCTCCAGCAGTGAACACACAGAGATGTGTTCTGTGCTTCTTTATATATAGATATATCTCAACATAAAGATTTATAATTTGATGTGATGAAATCCCATTAGGGGAAATAAATACTATAGAAAAGTTTTCAGATTCCACTCTTAGCTATCCATAATACACATAGGAATCCATCTGTGAAAGCTAAATTCATTTACACATGCAAATTGCATAACTGGTTGAACAGTTACCAGACTTGTGTGCTCAAGTGGGTGATTATTTTAACATCTACCTCAAATTGTGTGGATGCAGTGTAGGCGTTCTGCTGAGTTTATGACTAATATCCCTCAGGGGAGACCTACGAAAGGGGGAACATAATCTGTCAAGAACATACTTAATTTGATTAGTTCGAGCTTAAATATTTGAGCAGCCTTTGAACCTGAGCCGAGATGGTTCCAGGAACCTTCTTTAAGACAAGCACCTCTGACTGCAGGTTCAAGATTGCCATCTCTTCCTTATCGAAGGAACATATTGTACATAAAAGGATATTATGCTGGATCTGGAAAATATTTTACAGGTATGCACTAAGACTGCATTTAGGTACTTAAATACAACATGCACTCCTTTCAGACACTACTGTGTATTTAGGGCATGACCCTGACCCAGGAGATTACGTATTGCAGGGTTTGTTTGGTTTTTGGTTCCATTGCATTTTGTGCTCACCACTGTCTTATCTAATTGTCCCTCTTGCTTTACACATCCACTGACTGAGGGCTTCTTCTAAGAGACAGTCCATCTCTGTGCAAAGAAGTTCTAGTTGGTTTGTTGGGTTTTCATGGTTTTTCTACAGCTGCTTCTCCCCATATGTTCCTTCTTCCTATTTTAAAGTTGTTTCTCCCCATATGCTGGACCTTGAGTGAAGAACATACCTTCAGAAGTAACTAGCGCCCTTCAAATTCTTATCTAAAGGAATCCCACAGGAAACCTTGGAGCTCTTACAAAAATTTGGACTGTCTGTTATTTATCAGATTTACAAGGACACTAGTCTTTGGCTATCAAGCCCCCCTGAAGCCACTAACTGTTCTCTTCCCTTCTCCTTGCTTTTAACAGTAGAGGTAAACACTGACTGAAGTTTGCTTTGTGCCATCTATCTGTAATAAAAAGGTTAACTATAAATGCTGACAAGATCTTAGCTCAGTATTAGGCCTGAAGCCCTGACATCAGCACTGGCTATGTCAAGTTACAGGTTCTCTAGCAACAGACAACAAACATTTAGACCCAGCCTTTCCTGGGTGGGGAAAGTGTAAGGGCATCTTTCTCACAGTAACCAGTGGTCTGCCATCATTTCCCTGGTTTGTTAGTCAGAGACTGTAATGGGTGCACATCTCTCAACATCTTCTTAGTTACAAAGTTCTCAGTATTAATTTCCTCTCATGTGAAAAGGCCCATACATTTCCTCTATGGTTGGTTCTTGTGACAAGCCAGAAACTGAAGTAACCTTGCACGAGTAACAACACAGAGACGTATTATAAAACTATCTATTTAAGCATATTTCAATTGTGTCATTGCAATAATATGCACGTAAAGCACTGCACAAACATCCAATGCCTGGGAAAATTAAAAGGGGTAGCTTGACAGATAAAACCTGTTCTAATGTTTGAGGAGCAACTGGGTTTAGAAACTGTTCTGGAAGTACAGTAATACAGTTTGGACTTCTCTGAGGATAGACTTTATTATCCCTCCCTGAGGAAACCGGTAAGTGGTCAAAAAGAAAATGAACAAAAAATACCAAAAAAAACATTGCATAGAATTATGACAGAGTGTAACTTGACATCCCATTGGTAGATAAATTAGTGAGAATGATGGTGATAGAGAATATTGTCCAGCAGGAATAGGAGTCAAACCTTTCATTCTACTCTGGATTGATTCCCTGGCCATTTTCTTGCTTCTCTCTCCCTGCTTCCTTTTGTTTACTCTTTGTTTTCTGTTGTTTTTAAATTTTGTGAATCAGGGTAAATCACACAACCATATCACAGCTGCCTGTGCAAACACATTCCCACAACAGAGAGCTGTAGATAGTGCTAAATAATACTTAAAAATGATTTGGACACTATTAGGTAAAAGAAATAAAAGCACCATAATTCTGTTATTGTATTAATTCAAAGAGATTATGATAATGTATTTTTTGGGCCAAATCCTGCTCTGCACCTCAGAACATGGCAAAAGCCTTTTTAATCTATGATTATTTTATACTACTTCCAGCTTCCTGAAATATATTCTGTCCACAGCTGAAGAGCTCCTGATGAATCCAGCTAGTTTGAATCTAAGAGTGCTTGAGTTTATGGTGTGGTTATCTGTATAAATGTGCAGATCTACAAGGCTAAAGTTCAGTATTTTAAGCAGTATATCTTCACACGTACTCATCCTCAGCTTTCTTAAGCATATTATTTAAAGCATTTTAAACAAAAATTATTACAACCACTGCACTCAGAACTAATTTTTCTACATTTTCACCAAGAGTGATATCTTGAGCACACTATTTTGTAATAAACAATCCACAACAACAGAGGATAAGTGAGCTGACAACAGAGATGGGTCTGCTCCAAAACTCCAGTTCTGAATGTATCTGAACTTCAGCAAGTTTGAGTGCAATGAAGCTCAGCCCGTTTAATTTTTTTTTTTTCCTGACTCCATGAGTTCCATTCATTTTCTGTGATACAAATTAGTTCTCACCTAGGGCATTTGCATTTACTTGTCTGAAAGACAATTTTAAATTGAAGCAGGGAGGAGCATTCTGCTAGCACAGAAAACAGACTGGGTGGTTAAGAGACAGAGTTGGTGGTTCCTCTTTTCCTTGGTGGTTGAAGGGGCACTCTTCATGTCACTGCTGCTCCTTCCTTCAGCTTCCTCTCCTCTTCCACACTTCTGCAATTGCTGACACCCTTCTGAGAGTACAGAGAGCCGCAGTTTCTGTCCTTGAACAGATGTGCTTTTCAGAACTTTGCAAAACACAGGACCCTAAGGAACTTGTGTATTCTCTGACCTTCTTACTATAATTTTTTTTTTTTTTAGTTCCTTAACATACACTAATCCCTTGATAATTTCAATGTTTTTCTAGGGGAAAGGACACATTTGCTTTGTAAGGAAGCTACAAGGAGCTTAGTAACCTCTATATAACATATCCTCTTAACAGAACCTCTCTAATCAAGCATGCACAAACTAATCTTTCAGCAATAAGATACAAGACACAGCATTTTTAGGCCTTGGGCTGATTTAGTAGGAAGCAACTGAAGGCTGACAGGTTACAGCCATTTGGCAAACCAAATAACATCCAAGAAATACATAGTTCACTGGATGAAATTTCTCTCTTTTTAAAAGGAAGTCAGCTTTGTTCAGTATTTCTGCAGTTATGAAGGCAGTGGTATGATCCTTTGGTAATGCCAAGAGAGGTCCTGCTGAGCCTGAGGCAGTCTGAGTGAGATTCCCTCTGCTGTCACTCCTCCACTTCCAATCGCATCTTCCTGTGCCCATCCCTGCAGTAGCACCATCCTCCTGTGCCCATCCCTACCAGCAGCACCATCCTCCTGCACTCATCCCTGCAGTAGCACCATCCTCCTGTGCCCATCCCTGCCAGCAGCACCATCCTCCTGCACTCATCCCTGCAGTAGCACCACCCTCCTGCAGTCATCTCTGCCAGTAGCTAGCCCCAAGGTAGGAGCGATTGCCAGCACTGTGGCTGTGGAGAGGAAGCTCTCCAGCCTGAGGCTGGAGCAGGTGGAGGAGAACCTGCAGGGGCCAGCATTCAAAGCAGCCTTGTTAAGCAGCACGCACCTGCCAGCAGTGGCATGCCCTGTGCATCTCCTCCGTGCGTGATCTGACATGCCTAGTGTCAGAGCAGGATTAGGAGCTGAGATGTGGGCATGCATTCTCAAGTGATGATTCCCTCTGACCTCCTCCCCTCTCACGTGAAGCAATCGCTGGAGTCTCGCTGTTTCAGGCTTTTGACAGTACAGAGGTCTGCGAAGGGTTGAGCCAGACTTGTTTTGTATTGCAGCTGAAATACATCTGGGACAATGGCTAAAAGGAGACCTGTCTGTCTGCAAGAGCTGGAGGTTTTAGAGGCTTCTATCCATCTCTTACATAAATGGAATTTCTGAAAGAATAATTGGGCTGGAAAATCTCTTCTCCAATCAGAGGCTTGTTGCTTTTTATCTTATTCCAAGACACTATTTTTTAAGCAATGTATTTGGTTCAGCAAGTGCACTAGGGAGCCTTCACCCATGTCCTCACAGGCCCTGTGCTCAGCTGAGTCATTTCACACAGCACAGTATTGCCCTGTCCTAGGCACTGTTGATGACACAACACTCTGTTAACGAGGCAGACACTCAAGCAGGAATATTTCTGAATAGAAACTGCACTGTCCAAGCATGAACAATGTATGGAGGTGGACCACTCAAACAGGACAGAGCAGTAGTGTAAAACCTTTCCCTTCCCCCCAAATAAGTTGCAACCATTATTCTTTGTTTTTGTAGTTCAGTAGGCAGAAGGGCTCCAGTGGTCCTTTCCAGAATGAGAAGAAGAAAAAAAAAATACCCTCACTCTTCCCAAATAATCTTTAATAGTCTTTAATCAAAATTTGCCTATGTGCAGAAGTGTAACAAGAGTTACTTCTCACTTAGAGCCAACCTGAGCATTAAATAGAAGTCAGGTGTTGTAGAAACCATGTGCTGGCCCTGTACACAGGGTTGAAATTCACTCAGTGTTGTGCTGTGCGCATTCCTTCAGAGAGAAAGTCTGGAATTCTGAAAGTCTTCATTCAAGGAATAAAGAATATACAGTATTACTGTTATCCTATATATGTATCTGATTCCACTGTCTTCCCTGTTGGCCCAGCAAGTATTGATATTACAGCAGAGGCAGCTTATCCAGCTAGAAAACAAGCTGGCTGCAGGACTAGCCATAGAGAAGATACTGGGAGAAGAATCAAGGTGTGAGAAACTGCCAGAGCTCAATGGGAATAAGTTATGTGCCTAAAACTCTCCCCAGAATAGCAATAAATCTTTCAAGTTTGGAGGACTTTCTATTATAGAGGACTTCATAGCTCAGCTTTGTGGCTATTTCAGCTGAGGGCTTTGCATGTCACAGGTGGCCCATGTTGGCTTCAGTGGTTTTTTACAGGTGCCTAAAAGAGGATTTGTGAGTTCTGATATACTGCCTCCCATATGTGAGACAACACTTAGTGTTACAGAAAGATATGACTTTTTGTGCCGTGCATTCCAGTTCATGTGTAACCTCCCACAATCAGTTTTATCTACCTTACCAACACAGAATTTGCACAGTTTTAAGAAATAAAAATGTACTTGGAGCAGGGAAAGTTCTACTGACTTTCTGACTCTATGGCTGTGTAAAATCTGCCTTTCTGTGGAGCTGAGTTTAAAAGTAGGATCAGGTGTGCTGGAATCTCTTCTACTACCCAGTCTGTTTAAAAGCAGGCATAAATGGTGTAAAGAGACTGACCAAAAAAGGCAGAGAATTGGACATGTAGTTTTGAAATTAGTTCAGGAGACTATCAGAGTCATTCTTTCCATTGTTATTTGAACGCACTCATTACTGCACAGTACAGTGTATTCTTTGGAAAAGGAGTGTATATGGGGGAACAGATTGGACAGTGTTACGGTCTAGAGTTATTTGCTATTCACTCTGCAAGGTACAACTGAAAACATAATTCACTGCAGGGACTAACTGGAAGGTGCGTATTGCTTGTGTGTGCTTTGGCAAGCTGTCAAGGTGCTGCTGTGAGCTCTTCCCTACTCCTGCTCTTTGGTCCTGAGCTGGCTATATTCAACTGTCCTGAAAAGCCTATGCTGAACTGCAAAAGTCACATATGAAAAGACCACAAGGTTATTTGATCTGCCTCCTTAGCAGTGCTAGATCTCATCTTTTATATTATTCAAGGCCTTTTTACTTTTTCCTTTCTTCCTCTCTCTGCACTACTGTTTGAAGATATTCAGTCCTTCTATCCACATAGGACTGAATTCAAGCTTTATGTCTAAACCACGATCAGTGTAAACTATATTAGATTTCTAATATGGAAAACTGCCAGACTCAGAGGAATTCTGCACACAGTGGGGACCATAAGGAAAGGTTCAGATTTGAATTGGATCTTAAAACTTGCAATCTCTGTTCAAAAACAGATGAGTTTGCATCAGGGTTAAATGGAGAAAAAACAGTTTAGTTTAGTCACTCCCGACAGGAAAGCCAACTTTTTTCTGGAAAATAAAAATGATAGCTGGAGTATGTGTTGCTGGAGTATCAGTGTGGCCCTGTTGCCCACAATATGGCCAGCAAAGGCCTCCCATTGCAGCCAGCCTGTACAACTCTTCCTGTAGGCTCCATCCCACCCTTTCTTCCAGCGCCCAGCTTATGGCAGTAGCAGGCTCCCCTCTGTGTCTTGCCAGTGAGGCACCACAGCAGGTTTTCCTGCTGTTCTGTACTGATGACAGATATCAAAATCCCCTCTCTTCTTTACCTGTGAACCCCAGCAATGTCCTTACCACACTGCTCTGCTAACAGCTGTCAGATTTCTGCAGATTATCACGATAATAGATAGCCCAATTGTAATCTTCCCAGGTTTACCAAGCAGCATGCCCTACAGGCAGTCCAGGTATAAAGAGAGGCAAAGGAATTTAATCACTCTAAATGTCATACAAGGCATTTGTACACTCTGACAGCTGCAAAATAACTCACTTCCCTCTGCTGAGAATAGACATTTGTCAGTTAAGGTATAATTGTGTAACTAGGGCTTTTCTCAGCATTAGAAGGAAATTTGGGAGGCATGTCTTCGGTTGATACATGCAGGATTAATGATCTTGTCCAAAGTGCTTGTAAAAGACTAGTGTTGAGACAAGCCCAGAAATAAATGAGGCCGCCTTTATTAAGCAAGGCTGCTGTATTTGCACTAGGCAGCACAGCAGAAGAAAGACTTCTCCAACAGCTCATTTATTTATCTGGCTTAGACATTATTTACTTGTCATGTTTTAATAGCTCCGTGTCGATTATCAGTTCCTTTAGTCAAAATGGAAGTTGCATTGTCATTTGTTTATAATAGACACACATTGAAAAAACATACAACACAGTTAATGTCAACTGGCAGGTTCTGGCCACTTCTGTCTAGTGAAAGCAACACAGTTTCTTCAACCCAGCAACGGAAAATGATGGTTTTGGTAGGGCAGAGGCACATGTCATGTGATCTGTCGTAGACCTGGTACAATAATTTCATCAAGGCAGCCCAAGCTTGTCCATGTGCTTGTGACACAGTGGCAGTAATGCAAGATTGTACGCTCCAGACTACTTTTAGACTTATCTTGAAAAAGAGGGAGGGGAGGGGCGGAGGAGTGTAGTTTCTGCAGGACACATTTCTGCATTCAGATACGGGCTGCAGTAATCAAATCTCTTTGAGGAAAATTAAGGGCTTCAGGCTTCTTGGTATATTGCCAGGGCAACCTTTTCTTGGACAAAATGCTGCTGCTCCTCCTTCCCCTGTGAAATTTCATCACAAAAGTGATGATGCAAATTGCGTTATAGGATCACAGACACACCTTTATTAACTCTGATTGTCACTGAATTGCAAAAGATTGGGGGTGAGAGTAGGGAGTAGTGAAGCAAGGGTAGAATATGAAGCAGACCTAAGAGCCAGGCTCCCCAGCCTGGAGTCTTTATTATTACAAGCACCCACAGTCAGTGAGAGTTCATAGCTGCTGAGCTGAATGAGCGTTTGCAGATTGGTCCCATTATTTGCATACACTTCCTTGTTCCAAAAAAATCTCTCAAAAAAACACATGCAGGGAAAGCACTGAATTTTCTGTCTTGACTGAAGCAATGCCATCTGCAGAGTTCACCCATCTGCTTATTGACTTGATCTGTAAATTAAATGAACTAGCCCATTTAGTTTTTATTTCCTCCTCCTCCTCCCTTTTTCGCCTCCCTTTGGCAAAAGAAATAACTAATATTCAAAGGAAATGAGTTGTGAAACCTCTAACAGGCTGCTAACCATTAGTTTCTATAACCCATGCTGGCAATGCAGTATTCCCTGGGGATGTTCAGCCTCAGATGGTCCTCTTGAATGAACAAAAAAGCTTGGGATGCTCACCTCTGTTTGGATGCCCTTAGAGAGCACCACAGCCCTTGATGGCATCATTGTTCCTTCCCCCATATTCTTCTCTCTCTCTTTCCCAATTGCTTCAGAGATTTTTGCAGATGCACAGGTATAAGTAGGAGTTGTCTATTCCTAAACTCTGTGCCTTCCCTCAACTCTGCTTCCTGTCAGGCCTACCCCACACCTCATTGTTGGCACTATTGTGAGTCTGACCTGAGTAACCAGGACTTCCCCATGAGCTCCCAAAGGAGAGCAGCAACATGGGCAATTTGAATCTGCTTCCATTCACTCACTGATTCTTCACTTTCCCTGGACTGTGTTCCAGTTGTGAGACAGAATGATGAACAACGCACTGCTGAGGTGCTACACAACAGGGGGAAAATATCCAGCATCTGACTTGCTTTTCCACCTCTGTCATGGGTTATCTTGCAATTGACTGTGACCATGCACACACACATCCCTACAAAGTCACAGAGAGATAAGAGCATGGTATTCACCATGAAACCTGGAAGTTAGGATTTGCAGGCAGCTTCTACACTTAAAGCACTGACAAGAGTCCTGCTATTGACCAAAGCACCAGACCAGGTGGACTTTTATCTGATGCTCTAACCCAGTCACTTTTGTGCCAGGTTACCTCCCAAGAGTCATATCCGCGAGTCACCTAGATTTGCTTTCTACTTTTACATTGAGTTTTGGCCTGTGGGAGGCACCACTGGAAGGCAGTAACACTGAAATCCAAGTTCCTCCAAACTCTCTTAACACCTCTCTTGATGATGGCCTAGGAGAGTACAAAGCATAAGTTAAAAGCCGCTTACAGCTTTGCAAGCCCTTCACTTGCAGAACAGCTGTGGGTGATAGTGCTCAGCCTTTGCTGTCTTCTTTCCCAATCCCACATGTGATGGAGGAGGGATCACAAAGAACCATGTGACAGGCTAAGGAGCTGTGGAGGTTGACTATGCCAGGAACTCTCCTCTACTTCCAAAACTCCTTTAAACACATAGTGCAGAGGCACATGCATAAAGACTGCATGGGCCATGACCCTTCTTTCACTCCATGACACCAAGCACAAAAGCAACTCATGTCCATAGGAAACAAAAATCTTTAAAATCCATACTCCTTTAACGGCATGTAGCTAACTCTCTCAATCTTTCCTTTCCCTAAATAAGACCCAATCTAACCTCGCAGGCTGTTGCTGCAGGGTTTGGAACAGGAGAACAGATTATAAAAATATGATCCTTTCAATGTTTTTTTGGTGTATAGCTGTTTTCATTTTTTATCCACGAGGCTCTACTCACCCAAAAGGAAAAAAAAAAAAAAAGCCGTCAACCTTCCCTCTGCTTCCCTCTGCCAAAATTAACGGGCTGACTTTTTTTCTATACAGAGAAGAGTTAGGTGGGAACAGCTCTTCTGGCACCTTGACTAACAAAACGTGAGTGCTACACACCGTGTATGGAAGGGAGCCCAGTTTGGATTTGGGAGAGGCCCAGTCACATACAAGGCCCTTCATTGCACAACCTGGTACACAGACACGCAGCTGTGCAACCCAGCTGGGAGACAGACCGAGGAAGCTCACAGCTCCTTGAATTCCCCCCTGTAATCCAGCACTGTCACATTCAGGCAGTAACACTGGGGAAGGTATGCACTGCATGGCACCAGACTGATAAAAGTTAAATTAAACTGGTTTGGGGAACAAGTTTCAGGACGATGTGCAAACATTCATCCATATTACTATACGCAAACAAAATTAATTCTTTCCTAATGACACAAAAGTAAGACTTGACAGTGATGTTTTATGTAACAAAATAACAGATTGTTGCATATTCACTGACTCTGTTACCATGGTGCTCAGCTATCCTTGAGCATTTTATCTAGAAGAGTAATGTCCTCTGGGTATCATGGTGGTAAAAGCCAGTCCAGGACTGACATTGTACGAGTCGGTCTTTTTTTGTAGAGCTGTGTTCTGAAATGCTTAGATCACTGACATGAATGTCAGCATGAAGGACTGCCATAAAGCTTCTGGCACTACCAGTGAGGTCATGGTGGAACAGAAAGAGAAGGCCAGAGTATTTCTTTTGAAAATATTTTGAAGGAAAAATGTTTCATCATCCAGTGACTGCTATGGATGGCTGAGGAACAAGGCAGTCAAGGAAACAGATGCAGAAAAACTGTTGAAATACTTAGGCTTCTTCCTGATGAAGACATTTCTCTTGAACACTGCCGGTACTTCAGTGAAAAACAGATGACCCAAATGCATATTTTTCCTTGAACATATTACAGCCATTCCACACAGGTATTGTACTCATCACCAGTTATTCATCAAGCAGCATGACTAACATCTGTCATGTGGTGTTTGTTCACTCATTATCTGTCCATGGGTGAAGAAGTCTGTTGCAGTGGTATGCAGGTTGTTTTGGTAAAGGTTTTTATTATGATTTACTATGTGTTACTGTACATTCAGAGCATAAAATGTGCTTTTGTAAATACTTAAGCCAAAAGGTATGAACAATCCCAGGGAGAATTTTTGAACTTTCCACAAGTGCAAATAAAATTCTGCCTCATATAAAATTCTGCATCATCTGCAGACCATCCTTACCCTCTCTGTGTGCATTGGACAGAATCAAAGAAGCAAAACTGCTCACGATAGTCATGACAGTGCACCGCTCAACTTAGTTATGGCTGGATGCATAACACTTGAAGGCAATGCTGGAGGTGTCTGAATTTCAACAGTTAAAAAATAAATGAAAGATGTGAAGTTAACAGGCATTGAGAACAGTCATCACCCAGCTAAAAACAGACTTCTAGGTGAAAAATGGCAAAATGGCAGAGGCTTGAAGAGAAGCCCATAGTTCATACTCGGTATAACATGCAGTCTTTGCCACTATATGACAGGTTTCTTTCACCCAAATAATGTCTTTTACTTGCTCCATCTAAAACATTTTCTGACATTTATTCATTCATTCCAGGCTGTCCTAGGAAACATCTGTACAGCAAATGTGTCTTAGACATACAGCTTGGATGAAAGAGATTTCCTTTTGGACTGGACAGCCTGAAATAATGTCCTATGCAAATAATACAAATGATTGATACTTGTGGTACTGCTCACCACAGTGCTTTCTGCTGTTTGTCCCTTGATTTTTAATGAGATTTAAAAGCCTATGAGTGAATAACCCCAGCCTTTTGATTAACTTAGCTAGCATGAAAGGCTGTGGGGCTTATGTGGCAGGTGCTGCGGGTTGACAATAGGGGTACTGTTTAATCCAAGGGAAACAAAGAGGAGAAAAGGGCCATGAACAAAAGTATATGGGATCTTTTCTGAGGTCAGGAGAACATATTAGATCAGGAGGTGCAACGAGAGGCCAGCTACACAAAACTTTCTTTCTTGCCACACTACTTGGACAGCAGCATGGAAGTATACCTTGTAATTTGTCCTGCAAAAGACAATGGAATCAAAGTGAAATATCTAAGTGCCTGAAGTTTGTTGATACTCAGTGGATCACCTCTACTTGCAGTAGTTGGTCATCATTCCTTGGGGAATAAACTATCCTTCTGGATGTTGCTCCTTACCAGGCTCACCGCTTTTAAACCCAGAGAAACACAAGGAGACAGTCTAACAAGTGCAATAACATTTCAACACAGGGAAAAATGGTATGTGATTTACAGTATGTCTGTTTTTTAAATACCGACTGACTCAGTTACTGAGAGTACTAATTACGCAATGAGTGATTGGGAGTTTACAGTGGAAAGTAGAAATGTTGAATCAAAATCACAAACAAACTTTCTGTAAAATGCCTGAAGGTGTTTTTGCTCGTTGTGTGCTCTGTAACTGCAGTAGGTTGAGGGTCATTCGTGTCTAGTGCCTTTAAGATACTGTTTCAATGTATAAATGGGCCTTTAGAGACTTAAAGACAGATGGAAAAGAGTTTCAAAATTTAATCAAATACCTTTCAGTTACAGCGCACAGATGTTCAGGGTCAGGAACACACAAGTGCAGCATTGCTGTAACGTGTCAGGCTACGACTGCTGCTGTCAGAATAACCTAACCACTTGCAGGTGACTCAGAAGAAGATGCAAGAGTAGCAAAAGGAAAATTATATCATAATTTGCCTGCTGAAAGTTTTTCAATACAGTCACTTGCCATAAGTACTTATATACCATTTTTAACTTTACTTTTAAATCAGTGAGTGAGACAATGACAGATGCTCACATTATTATTTGGCCAATGGCTTTTCAAGCTTTGCAAAGGTCTTGGGCCAAGTGATAACACCTGGGAATAATTTTCATGGGGTAATTGTGCATCATGAAATGCTTCTTTTCCTTTTAATTAAAAGGAAATTACAGCCTTTAAACTTCATGAAGCATGCCCCATTTTTGCCTTAATAAAAAAGGTTAGCATAGTTTCTTTATGACATTTAAAAATGTTTATTATGATGCTTTTTTCTTGTTATTTCTGCTAGTATATACACTTTTTTAACTACTGCAGTTTGAAAATCTTTATTTTTAATGTTTTCCTTTAAATCACTGGGAAATCCCATGCAAAGACTGATCACTTAATGTGCTTGTGGATTTTGTGGTTTCTCCAGTCCTGCTTTTAAGCTGCTAGGAACCTCTTGCAGATGTATTTTTATTGAGCCCTATATATATTAGTAGGAAGGACTGCTTAAGGACCATGTGATTTCCTGGGGGTAATCTCACACAAGCATCCACTGGGCATGATTCAAAGTTTTATTCTCAAAGGTATTCATATATTCAAAGGTATCTCCATACACCTTCTAACCAATGCATGTTCCTCTGCTTTATGTACACTCTCCTTTTTGTTTTCTCATACTCTCTTGCATATTTTCTACCTCTCTCCATTGTCCTTCCCGTTCTCTTCCATTCCTCCTCTTGCCATTTCAACTACGTCTGCAGGAGCTTATCTTAGTCTTTTACTTTGTGTACTCCAACTGAATACCTATACAGCCCAAATCTCTTAGTGTTGATGCAGCTGATACGAACTACTCCTTGAGTGTTTACTTCCTGTTGTGGGGGCTGGAGGGGGAAGAAAACAAGTTCCTCCCACAAAAATGATGTTTGTAAGATGAACCGTGTCCTCACCAGAAGCACTTTGCCAGTGTGCATAAAACATCACCATATCTCTCCCTGACCCATTTAACCCCACTTCCAGCCTCATTCGAACACGGAGGGGTGAGGGCTTGTGTGTAGCTCTA
>VXBB01024436.1:273784-299593 GCA_013399915.1 Illadopsis cleaveri
AGTTTATGGTTTAAGTTCCCTTTCTTCAGTTGGTGACTTCCTTCTGTCTGCTTCAGATAGCAGAGCTTTCTGGTGGCAGTGTCCTTATTGTTACCATCTTAGTGCCCTGTTAAGTGTCTGTGTGGTATTTAGCGGAACAGGTGGATGGCGGCTTGAAACTATAAAGAGATGTTGGAAAATGAAAGACATGCCATGTGTTTGGATTATGTTTTTGCTGTTCTGCAGTCTTAATGAAATCTTATTCAAGATTATATCCCAAACCTGTTTTAATGTCCTCAAGAAAAAAACGTTGTTTGGATTGGGATGTGCTTGGCATGCTTAACTTGCTGCAGACATAATGCAGAGTCTACATTCTGCCTCAATTTAGGATGAAAATGATGTTGGTATGAGGGAATCATTAGGGGGTTTTATGTTTGTTTTCTCCCATGACGAGTGTCACAATGAATCCTGAAGCAGCAGAAAGTTGAAGGTTTTTTGGTTTTGAGGTTTTTTTCTTAAAATACAAGATGACAGTGAAAAAATTGTGGAGAGCTTTCCCTCTTCGATGCATTAGCCCCTGGTGATAGTCTCCCATACGTGGTTTGAGGTTTCCCGCTGCACTTCTTCCAGTCATATCCTACTTTCCATGTCCAGTCTTGCTGGTCTGATGATCCTACATAGATATTCTGTTGTCATCTTAAGCCTAGGTTAGCTCTAATGTAAATGCATTTATTCCACTTTTATTGGTAACTGCAAACTTTACTGTCTGCTTTCTTTTAGACTTGTAGTTTTGTGCCTGTTCATATTCTTCTTCTATGTAAGAAGTGATGGAAAAGAGGGGTGTGTGTGTCACACCTGACAGAGGACGATGGCAGGGTGAAATCTAACCTAGCTGAAGCTAACTGTGATGGGGGAAATCATGTAAGGACATCAGGATTTTGTCCTGACTAAGCTGTAAAATATATCAGGAGTAGTCTTTGGGTTCTTCTAAATCTTCTGTTGGGTTCTGCCAAATCTTTAAAGCATTGCTAGCACCTCTTTCACAAATCCTGATCATCCTCCTCTCTTATTAAACCTCCAAATTTATTCTCTTGTAATAAATCCAGAACCTTGTTGATTTGAAAAATAGGCTTTTAACACCTCCCCACCCATCCTCATCCCCACTTCTGTCTTGTTCCTCTAAGCCTCTTCTTCTGTAGCTGTAGCTCTAAGCTTCTTCCATAGACTCCCTGAACTTGTTCTTGGGATTTTGCGTGGTTTAACTCATTTTTCCACTGTTGTCTCTGTTTTAAAAAGGTGATTTCATCTTGAAGCCTTTTCTTTCACAGTTTTTGGTCCCCACTGATACTTATGTGACTTTACAGAGCCGTGTTGAGCTTTGCTGTTACTTCTGTGATGTTCTATTTAAGACCCCTATTTAAAACATACTAGATAAAGTTCTTCAGCAAATATCACCAACTGTAGAATTTTAAATGAGTGTTGGTAAAATGTAAGGATGATAAGAAATGTTCAAGTTGAACTAACAATACCAATTTTGTTTCCAGAAGCAGCCTGAAAGGTGACAAGGACTGACTTATTCAGAGACCGGTCTCTCTGCTGCCCTTGTTCCCCACCCAGGTTAGCTCGTGTGTTCCTTTGAGCCTAATGCTAGCTGTAAATGCAATGGAAACTGTATGGAATGACTACAAAGCTAGATCTGTAGCTTGAAAAGACAAGTAGGTTATCAGCACAGATTCTCAGCTCACGTACAGACCAGTATCCCTGTACCAACAGTTCAGCTGATTATTAAAGTGGGCTGTGCTTGGTCAAATGCTGTCTAAAGTTTATTTTCCGTTATAAAAAATTCACAATGTATTACAGTAGAAATACACCACAATAAATGTTTATTGAAATCTGTTTAACACACTTGTGGAAATTTACAAGCTGAGTATTGTAGGATATGCTAAAAAGAAAGCCTTTTTCCTCCATCCTGAGACATGCCTAAAAATAAACTTGCTTAAATGCAACTTTTAAGAGTCTCTCTTGTCAATAATCCATTTGCTTTTGATTGTTGAGAGTACCATATTACTTATCATAACTGTAAGAGGTAAAGAAACACTTCTTGGAATAATGCTATGTAGACCCTGATTTTAAAGGTGACTCACCCTGGGCAGTGGATAGGCTGGTTTCTGCCTGTCCATGTTTTTCTGGGTAGAGCTGATTGCTCAAATGTGAATGTGGCTGAGAAACCACATTATTCATATTATTTAAGCCTCCCAAGACCCTTAACCACAACTGTGTATTGACACAAGGAATTGTGTAATCTCCCATCTCTATGTACAATTACTCTGGAAGAGAAATGTCTCATAACTCTTTGGAATATATG
The DNA here is from genome assembly GCA_013399915.1 of Illadopsis cleaveri. Lineage (NCBI taxonomy): Eukaryota > Metazoa > Chordata > Aves > Passeriformes > Timaliidae > Illadopsis > Illadopsis cleaveri. The sequence goes on from VXBB01024436.1 coordinate 276,129, forward strand.
CAGAAATCAACATTGTTAGTATTAATGTCACCATACCATATTTATCGTCCTTGTAGAATCTTAAAAGTAGTGTAACAGATTTGTTGATACAAGTCTATGGCTTGTCATTGCCACTTGTGTCAGTGGCTTTAAATTCTGGAACTTCTTAGGAGGGGCAGCAAAACAGGGATGACGCCTTTATCTACCCTGCTGTAGGAGGGCGTTTGGAAGACTGAACCAAATATAAGGTGATTCAGTCATTTCCCTCTTTTCCAGTTCCTTACTTTTACTCTTTATTGCTCCATTGTGGTTGTGAAACATCAGCTTAATGATAAAGGAGCTATTCATGCAAGGAGGTGCCCTCTTGACCCTCGTGTCTATTCACATGAGCAAAGGTTTGCCTACCCTGGACTGTGTCTTATTTACCGGGAAGTCTTTTGCTTGCCCACCAGAGTCACTGAAAAATGATATGCTTCCCATTGATAAACATCAGGGCTAGTGAAAAGAAAGAGAATCATTTGCAGATGAGTGAAAATGGTCACTTTCAAAACAGCAATAAAATGAAAAGAGAAACTGCTGGCTGTGTTTACGGGAAGCAGACAAACATACTGAGTATGAGGACAAGCAGTTGATGTCTTCATTTGGGAAGCATACAAGACTCTAAACAGGCCTGAGATATAACTTGAGAAACCTAAATGTTTAGAACTTAAAGCCCAGTGCTGTGAACAAACATTTTAGAAGACTTACAAGGATAGCTGCTGGAATATACGTGGCACATGGTTTATGCTAAAGGAAATACCAGTTAAGTGGATTAATAGTAGTTTCTCCCCTGTTTTTTAAAGTGTCTTTACTTTTCACAAGTACCTACAGGTGCATTTCCGTGATTTTGATTTGTGTTTGAAGATGGTGAAGCTTGCCTCTAGATTTGAATATTCCTGGAATTTATCTTAAATTGTGAAAATTTAAGAGTGTTCTCTGATTCTGAACATTGTTTCCCACGTTACTTTACTTTCAAGCTACTACCTCAAGGTTTAAATCTATGTGCAATACTTTTGAGAGAGTCTGCAATCTGGTTTTCTTAAAAACTTGAACTAGGTTTTCAGTGCTTTGTTCAACATTTAACAGAGGTGATGGTTTTTGCTTAGGCTTTGTAGAATGATTTGGTTTTCAGTGTAAAGTTAATAGGGGCATCTTTTTCATAATATTTTCCCTTTTTTGTGCTCTTCAAGAGATGAATAAATTGATGAGATTCTAGATTTACTTGGGTTTCTTTATTTGCTCTTTACCTTCCTGATCTCTTCCACTGAAGATATTGAAGGTGGGGTGGATAAATAGGGGACTGAATTAATTATCTGGAATGCCAGTTGACTTGTCTCTCTCAAGGCTAAGCATTTTTCGTAGGCTGAACAAAGTAAAGCTGAGCATCTTTGAGACAAGGACAAGTGATTACCAATAAAACAAAGTTTTTCAACTGCTTCTAATATCTTTCATATAAAAACTTGACAATGTAAATTAAAGCTTATACTTGTAAAGTAGGTATTCCTAGATTTTTAAATTTTTATATCTTTAATTATACATCCTCTAAATTCAGCAGGTATAAATTGAGATGAAAATGTAGGACCACTGTCCACCTCTGACTAAGATGCCTCAGAGTGTGAGTAATGGATATTGCCACTGCAACATTAGATTAGAATTGAGGACAGGCAGCACAGAATCATTTAGGTTGAAAGAGGCCTGTGAGATCATAGAGGCCAACCTTTGACCAAACACCAACTTGTCAAGTGGACCCTGGCACTGAGTGCCATGTTCAGTTGTTTCTTGAATGCCTCCAGGGATGGTAACTCCACCATCTTCCTGGGTAGTCCGTTCCAATGCTTAACAACCCTTTCTGGCAAGAAATTCCTACCGATGTCCTGCTGCATTACCCCACAGCTTTTCTCTGTGTGTTTCTACACATAAAACCAAATGTAAGCAGGCATGCTTTTCTGTTGTGTTTTCTTTTTTTTTTTTTAATTTTTCCCTGTTTAACCATTAAATTGTTTGAACTTTCTTAGACCATAGTTAAACAAAGCTGATAGTGCATACACTGCAACTCTGCTGATGGAGCAATAGCAATCGATCAGAAGCTATAATTTTTCTGCTATGGGCTTTTCCTTTTTCCTGTTATGAGCTCAGTCCTTGAGTGTTCCTAGCATGCTGTCTTTCTGTTACCTTAGAACAGAATGTTTGTGTTACCTTATGTGTTGCCTTCTGCTACTAGGTGTGTTTTTGGCAAGCTTTGCTCTAGAGACCATGGCATGCAAGTAGTTTTGCAAGTTATCAACAGCTTGTTCTGTGCTTTGGTTCATACTATTTATATGATTTTTGCAAGATACCTTCTGTAGCCAGTGAAGATACAGTGTAATGATGACTTTGTACAGATTTCCTTTTTAAAAACAAATTGTTGATTTTGCTATTAATACTAATTAAACACAAGGAATTGTTTTGCTGTTCTCTGAATGCTGTTGACTTTCAGAACCATTGTATTCCTTGCTGGTAATGCGACTAGATGTCAACATAGTAATATACAACCGAGAAACAAGCAGGATTACAAATGACAGTAAATAATCTGATCAGCTGGGGAGCAAAGCAGAATGCTTTTGCACTTTGGTGCTGTGGATCTGCTGATCACAGTGCCTGTGATTTTTCAGAGGTTTTATTTTGTCCTGGACCTTGTTTGATTCTATGGATTGAATACATATAAATGTGTAGTTAAATTTCTTCCCAGGAGTAGGTTGGACTAGTAGTCTGTCTTTGGGCTTTGTTTAGTCCAAACTGAGCTCAGATCACAAACTGAGTCTGCTCTGTAGTATGTAACAGGACAAGTGGAAGAGTTGCACTCTTCAGTTAAATTAAAATCCCACTTGTGGTCACACCTGAAGCACCTGTGGTGCCACAGACATCCTCAGGAGAGCCACACTTTGAGGCAGATTGAACTTTTAATATAAGTATGCAATATGTACTTTACATTGTTGCTACCTCTGTCTGCTGAGGGTATGCCTTGGGCTTGAAGGAGCTCTGTTTTCCTTTTTTTTCTGTCTTGATTCTGTCAGGTCCCTCATCAGCACTGCTGGTTCTAGCATTACTAGATCTTTTCTTAAAAACACCAGGTTCTTTAGCAGGGAACTTCAGGCTAGCTGTTTGTTTTCTGTGTCCTCCCATCTTATGTTATCATGGAGTTTATATTGGAGTTTTTAGATTTTACTCTGTTAGTTATGTACTTATCAACACTTGAATTGTAGGCAGAAGAGATTGTTCCTAGGCATGTATTGCCCTAGTAGCTCTATTTACAGTCAAATCAGTAAGGAAGTTATTATTTCTTTTTTTTTTTTCCCTGCATTGTGTTGTGTGAACTTGAGTGGATCAAAGACACACTTGGGTGCAAAATAGCTTCTGAAATGTTTTAAAATCAAACCTCACACGCTGATTTTCTTAAGAGAAAGAAATGTGAGTGATAAAAAGGAAGGAGGAAATAAATAATAGGTTGTGTTTCCTTTTCTAACTATATGTATTTCTGTAGTGTTTCTTACAATGGACCTGTATTGTTAGCCTCTGTTGTGGGATCGATAGCTACAGATCAGCCAGTCCGTAGGGCTATATTTCTGCCTTAATGAAAAGGTAGACACAGTTTGTGGCTGAGCAAACTGGCAAGTACTAAATTGACTTGGTTCTGTGTCAGCGTCTTGCAAATTCTGTGTAAGCAGTTTCCAACTGCTGAAAAACAAAACCCAGACCTGTGTGTCTCTTTGAGGTTGCAAGAGGTGCAAAAATATCCCAAGTTGGACCTATCACGGGTCTCTGAATTTTGATAGTTCCTATAAACAGTGACAGTTAACATTCATTTGGACTGTACAATAAGTCATACGATTGATATATAGTCAGATAATGGCAACGAGTGAGTAATAGCTGATGGAACTTGAAAATAATTCTGCAAAGGGTTGTGAAGGTCCCAAGGTAGAAAGCATAGTCAGATATAATACAGCATTTTTGATGGCCTGGCTAAAATATCAAATTATCAGTGATGACTTCCCTGTGTGCTCTCTAAATGCTCATATTGCTGCACCTCTTTGCTACTCCCGGCCTACCCCAAAGGAGTAAAAAAGCTTTGGAGGAAAGTTGCTCAAGAATCATGTTTGGTCCCTCACTAGAGAAACAGTGGTTTTTAAGTAGGTTAGTTCTGGCCTGTAATGGAAGTGAGGTTAATGAGTCTCCTCCAAGGCACCAAAGAAACAGGAGAGATGTTTGGAGTCAAGCAGCTGAACAAAGAGGTTTAATCAAGCTCACTGTGATACGGACTTCTCCCTTAGCCTCTCTTGCATTAGTCTGGCTGGAACGCTCAACCTACCACATGCTCAGCTTTTACAGTTGCTGTTAACCAGCTACGACTGTAATGCAAATATGTTAAAATCAAGTTAAATAGTTGATCTATGATAACTTGCCAGTTAAGGCTTCAGGCCTGTCTAATTGTACGTGACTGCAGAATGACCAGAGGGCAATCAACATTTGCCATGTTGGCACAAGGGGTTTTGAAGGGCACTGGAGTTTATGCTTCACTCTTTCTTATTTTTATCAGTGCACCCTGAAAATGCATCCTGTGTCACTGTCAATTGTCCTTTTAAAATATGACTTCCTTGCTTTCAACTTTTTTTATGGCTTTTCAGGTGGAAGGGAAGGGAGAGAGAGCAAAAATTTTGAAGTTGCTTCTGTTTAGCAGCAAACCCAGTACTCATCTTTATTGTGTCTCTATGTTATTTGTTACAGTAATACCAGATTTTCAGGTAGTGTTTTAAGTGGATTGTGACTATAGGATAACAGTGCTTTTTCATGAAGTTGTTACATAGTCTCTGCAAGGTCCTAAAGCTGTCAACTTGATTAATGAAATGAGAATACATGTCTTTATCTTATATTTAGGGGAAGTAAAATATAGGTCAAACTTTGAGAGTGCCTTGGCTTTGTTTGCATGTTTTAATAATGGTTGTTCAGCTCTGCTACAGTTAGACATTTGGTTATTTGAACAGATGTCCTCACAGCTGACTGCTTCTTGTCTTCTAGTGGAAAAACACTGTTATAAAGTAGTTTCACACTAGACATTGACAAGGTGCTTTCAGCTGAATTCTGTGCATCTTAGAAAAACTGTCTCACTTATTTGAGGTAACTGCAGCTTTTCCGTGGTTTTGTTGACTCCCTTAGTGTCTTGTATGAGCAGCTTTTAAGCTTGAGGGTTCTATACTTTGAAATGTACAAATGCTTCCTCTGTCTCAGTTTCTGAGAAGGTAATAGATGCTGCTGAACACTCACAGCTGTCAGTTGCAGGAAATCCGGGCTAGGGAGGAAAAGAGTAACAGAAGCCAGTAACTATGGTACTTCTGCCAGTTGATCCGTCTTGCCTTTAATAGTGTAGCAAGAGGATGACAGTGGTTTGGCTTTCATACATCCTCAAGGATGGGACAGTTGAGAAGTGACACACACAGAGTCTGTTAATTACCTGCCACACATCAATGCTGTACATTACTCTTTGCCTGCAATTTGTCTTGTGTTAGCTGTTCAGGGGAAACCTGCAAGTGTACGGGAAATTTTGTGAATCCGAAAGTGTGCATGGTTTGCTAGTCCTAAAGTGGAAAATTTTTCAGTTGACTAAGCTTACTTTTTCACTTACTTAAAATCCTTTCTACAGAATATGTGCAATTTCTAGTTTACCAGTGGGGTTTGACCAGGAACTAGGTGAGGTACAGGACTGAAAAGATTATTGGAAAATTATTGAAGCAGTATTTGTTCTGCTTTCTGTCAGTTAGTGGTTGGAAGCTCCCTTATTGAGAAGGCCCCTTCTGTGTACTTATTGGTATAGTGCTGAATGTATTAAAATAGCAGAAGATTGTGTTCCAGCGCACGTGTTGTGTGTGTGGTTTTTAATGTTACACAATTCCTACAAAAAAAAAAGAAAAGGATTTGTATATATGTTGATATAACTGGGTTTAAGAAATACTTCAATGCACAGCCAGCTCTTAGCAGCAAACTGATGTTATTGCCACTAATTCACTCACCCAGCAGAAGAAATAGACTAGGCAAACCAAGCTATTACAGGCCTGAGTGTTTAGGTCAGACTGTTTCCTAGTCTGTTATTTCAGTTACTGATCACACTTCTTTCTAGCCTGCTGCAACTGTGCCACCAGATCTCTGTATTTGAAAACATTTGTTCAGAGCAGCCTCCACTCTTTCCCCAGTCCTCCTCAAAAATCAGTCATGAGTTAATCTAGTGTTGAAGAGATTTATAGTAACATAAAAACATTTTATTTCAGGTTAAGCCCTAAATACATAATAACAGAAGTCTCAAAGCTAAGAGCCTTTCTGTGGCAGGTTTTTTGCCCCTGTTAGACCCCTTAAGATAAGCCCATCACCTTGCTATTCTTACAAAGCATCCTGTCCCTGTTGACATTGGAAGCGTGCCTGGCCCTGCCTCCTCCTGGTGCCTGATACAGGAATGATATAGGGAGATAGAGTGGTGTGGTTGATGTTATGTTAAGTTTTTGGTTGACCCTGGAAAGCTGCTTGCTTGTTTGGCTTAACAAGGTGGCTTAGTGTAGGTACAACCCTCAAGAGTTAATAGGCAGCAGTGTGTCTTTTTCTAGTTCCTGTTCTGTAGTTCAAAAGTCTACCTGATTAAAAATGTTGTTACAAGTAGTACTCTGCTCCACCCAAGTCTGATCACTTTTGGGTTTTTTATTTGAGGCTGTTGGGACAAGCAAGATTTTTATTCTAGCATGTGTAAGCTCACTGAATTGTCAGAGAAGTAAGTTGTTTTACAAGGATGTGCCTTTTTTTTTTTTTCTTTTTTTTTTTTTTTTTTAAGCACCCCTTTCTCCCGAAGATAGGTTGTTAAAAAGGAAATGTGTGATGCTATTAGCATGCTTCGGAAGCAGCTTCTAGGATGTGTTCAGAGAAACAATATCTTTAAAGTTGTATTGAAATTGGGGGATGAAATACAAAAGTACTTGTGAAACCAAAAATCTATGACATTTTCTTCCTAGTGCCTAAGAAACTGAACAGTTTCTAGAGTGTTCTAAACAAGTAGCTTTCTGTAAATTTCTTAACCTGAAGCATATTTTAATGCATGGCTATAAATGGGAGGGAATGTAGTTACTTTATGCTTCAATTCATTCACTGAGTTGAAAATCTTATGTGGCCTCTGTAAGCAAAGCTGTCAAGCTTGGATTACTTGTGTTTTGACTTGTCCTAATTAACTATTCTTATACACTGAGAGCGTGGCAGGTTGGGGGGGAGGGGGTGGCGGGAGGCTTAATTTTAAACTCAGTTTCCTCTTCTGTTTCTCTTGTGTAATATCAACATTTTCTGTCCAACTGCTCTGCATCTAGTAAATTCATCTGAATAAACTGTGTTTTTATTGACAATAGGTCTGTTTTGGTTTAATTTAAATCTACTTAAATCAATTGCAACTGAACTGAAATGTATTATTTTGGAAACAGACTGCTGCATGGGTTACCATCTGCTTATGCAATCGGTACCAGCTCTGTTGCAAGAGTCTCATGCAAACACTGTCTGGTTCTAACCCTGCCTAACACAGGTCGTCAGCTGGTGTGAGGGCTTGATTAAACTCTTGACTCTTCTGCTTCCACTTTCTTATCTCTGAAATGGGGACAACAGCATTTTCCAAAGCTCTTCTAAAGGGGAGTTGGCTACATTAGTCACCATGTATGTATTCAGATAGGAAGGAAGCCTGATCTGGTATTATAGATTATTCCAATGTCTTAATTTCAGCTGATGCAACATAAAAGTTGTTGAAATACTTTTTTTTTCTTTCCCCATCCAAGGCAAAGTGTGTTATAAGTATATTGGAACAGAAGCCCACAAAATTAAGCTATACCAATGAAAGCTATAACGTAGTCTGATAGGTTTTATTTCTGAAGGAGAATGATTGTGGGCCAGTGAAAAGCAGGGACACTCAGCATCTGCAGAACAGCTGCAGTTCTCATGCAGCAATAATCTTTAGCTAATTTGTCTTCAAAACATGTCTATATGGAACTTGGGAAAGTGAAAAGGAAACATTTCTATTGCTGCATTAATCAAAAGAGCAAGAAAATGCTGGTAAAGCACTGAATATGCTTTTCATCAAAATAGTTTATTAAGTAGTTCATAAAACTGGAATCTAGTCCTGAAATTAATAGGAAAAAAATCCATATAAACTGCTAAATTCTGTTGTCATCTGTCAAAAAAGCCAGATGTGTCTTCAAAACTGTTGGTATTTATATCCATTACACATAAATCAAAAGGAGAAATAAAATTAAGCAACATTAGTTTGCTGAAGCATAGGATCTGCAAGTATCACAAATAGGGAAGCTTCAGTATTCAATTCTGCAAGGACAGAATAGTTCCAGTTAACTTATTTGCTGAATTAAGAGTTTCACTTATTATTTAACTCTGCAGAAAGTCACAAAAAGGAAATAACCTTGTTGATCTCATTCCATTAATATCCCTCACATTGTTTGTCCTATGAATTATGACTTATAGGAAAATTAACTGTCCATGCTATACATCATACACAAGCAAGTCTTAAACAGTGTATGCTGTAAAAATATTGTCATGCCTCCAGGAGAGTAATTTCCCTACAGATTAGACCTTTTTTTCCAAAGGAAACAGTAACACCTATTTGTACTTCATAATAGAACTCCAGTTGTTGAAATTGTTTTTTGGAAGGACTTACCACCTAAGTCTCAATGGTTTTGTGTTTCACTCTAAAATAGAAACTACTCCAAAACTTGGGGGTTATTGCAGCATTAATTAATTCACAGTAGTTTCCCTCTAGTTTTCTTTTTTACGCATCTAGGCCAAGAGGACTCTAATCAAGCATTTTGTTATCTAGTCATTATGTCAAAGAGAAATTAGCAGCAGGACAGCAGTGGTTGGTACTGAGGGAAAGCTTTATTCCTTCAACTGTAATGGTTCAATTTGCCAAAACCCCTCTAAATTCACCATGTAGCATCTTAGAACTGCTCAGTTTCTGAACAGTGGTGTTAAGTTCACTTTCTCTTCAAGGCTTGATTGCATGCTTGATTTTATGGTATAGAAAGAGCAACAAATATTTCCAAAGACCTGACTACTCTGTTTTTCTGTCAATTCATGTGAGCAGTGCTGGCTTGGCCTCTATTTGCCTTAGTGAGGAAGTGTGCTTAGGTCCAATCCTGCTTGGGCTGAACACCCTTCTGTGATTTTATTCTTCAATTTTACTGCATGAAAAATGAAGCCTCAGATTTGGGACATTCCTTTCACTAAAGGTAGTTTGGGAAAGCAATGAGGATGCTTTCCATGAGGATGGAGAAAGGCAAAACATAGAACTCCTTGCAGACCATGAAATCAATAAGCATTATCCAAATCATGTCTGGGCAGACTTCAACAGGTTTCCACAAAGACTCATGTACACAACGTGAGGACTTTTTAGAAAACACATATATGTGTTTTGACTGAAAATGTCTTATACTGCCTATTTTTAAAACACTATTTTTTAAAATAGATGCTTATGATGGAAAGCTGCAAAGACAAATGTAACTCTTGCGTTGCTTCTTACAAAACAAAAGAACAAAATTATAGAATGGTTTGGGTTGGAAGGAGCCTTAAAGATCATCCAGTTCCAACCTCCTTGCCATGGGCAGGGACACCTTTCAGTAGACCATGTTGCTCAGATTTGTGTTCTGTTTCCATTGTCAGATGAAATATTTTCATGCAAAATTTGCTTAATCCAAAGAGGCCAGCTCTTGTGTTATGTCTGTAACTGTAGACGTAACAGCCATCTGTAAACCTTCAGTAGAATAGCACTTGGTACAAATAAGGAGTGCAAATTATCATTACAAGATCAGTAATCTTGACTTGTTCTTCTTTTCAGTGTGGCCTTAGGATAAGGCTTCACAAAGTCAGTAGGGAAATGCATCCACTTTGTAGAACCACTAGTATATTCAGTAAAGGAAATTATATGTATTCTATATGGCTCAACCCTTTCTTAAAGACCTTGCTAGACGTCTGTCAGGAGAAAAAAAAAAAAAAATCAAGGTTGTGCTGCTAAAGTATTAGTCTTCTATTCGTCAGTAAAGTTGTTTCTTTCCAAATCATTTGGTTTCCTCTTAACCATTTATCTCTCGGCACTCGGCATTGTGTCCATCCTTGAGGAAGAGCTCCTGCCTGCCTTTGAATGGAGCCACAGAAAATGATAAAGGGTGAACACTTTCTCCCAACATCTCTCTGAAGAAATCCTTCTCTCTTACTTAGAGGATTTTACTAGAGGACAAAAATATGTTCCCCAGTGTACTTTAGTAGTAATAAGGATTCCAGATCCAAAATCTTACCTCTAACACCATATTGCAGAAATATTTACATTAGCTAAACTAATCACTGTTAATCTGGATCCTGGTTTAGGCAGGGAGGTTCTTAGAATGCTGAATGCTTCAATTAACAGCTATTGCCTGGTTGAGAGCCTCTTTTAATTTGCAGCTTAGTTTCACTCAGCCTTATTTTTTTGTTGTTTATTCTTATACCAAACTGACTTTTTGTTTAAATGGCTTTTGTTTGTGGTCCTGCATTATAGTTTCTGATACAGTACAAAGAAAGCAACGCTATCTCCTCTCACCCTTTATTTTTGCAGTACAACTTGCTTATCTTCTCTAAATAAAACTGATGATAAAACCTATGTTGTCCTCAAGGGCAATGAGGTCCAGTTTCAAGATCCGGAAGTTTTGGAGCTCTCCTCTTACTGCAGGCTAATTCAAGGAGAATTTAAGTTCACAGCATAGGCTGAAGTAAGGAATTAAAGAAACTAGATGAATTTTAAACTGTATTTTGCTAGTTGTTCTCTCTATAATCAAACTAAGTCAAATGGTTTTTCAATGGTTCTCTTCTACAGGCATGCACTTTCTGTTGTTACATCGAGAGCCTTTCCTGGAACTATTGTTTTTCTATTAATTTTCAGATATTGCAAAAGTTGGGGAGCTATGAGGGTTAAGTTTGATCTCCACCCATTTGTTTGTCCCACAGGAGATAATTCTCTCATCATTTCAATGGGGATTGTTTCCCAGGATATTTTCCACTAACTTTAAAACTCTCTGTCTTTGTTCTCTGTGCCAAGTAACACATAAAGAATGTGCACTTGCATCTTGGGAAGCATCATATCCTCAGGAAAGCTCTCTTGATTAGGTTTATTACTCAGCTGTAACTTTCCCTGCAAAACTCAAGCCTATCAATACACTTTATGATGTTTGTGTCCACTTTGGAGGGAAGGAAAAGGTGGTAGTGCTAGTTACCAGCACTGATTAAGCAACTAATCTTGCAGAACATTACACAGTACTAAGACGGTTTCTCCAAGTAGAAGCAACCCCAAGGACTTTTTGTAGCTAGAATTCATTGCAATGACCAGCATTTACGTCTATATGAATTACTAAAATGGCCAACACATAAATGTCTGGTTCTAACTAGGAGGTAGGAGGTGATGGGTGGACTGTGTGCAGGGGAAAGTAAGAGAAAAGAACATTCAATATAGCAAATGCTGGCACTATAGAGCGCCATAAAATTTTTATCCCCAAGTTTTATGTATTTTGATCATCTATTCAAGCAAGGAATAGCTGGCAAAATTATTTACCTTTTCTGTTTCCAAACAATGATGTGGAATTAATTTGTCTGTAAACTCACAAATTGTTTCCACTGGACTGTGTCCTGAAGTTTCCAGACTCATAAATATTATATTTATACCACAATTAGAGTTTTATGTGCCTTTCAGGTTCAGACAAGTAAAAAGATGGTTCTTTACATCTTCTCTAAATTCATGATTTATTGCATGGCCTTCAGATAACAAGCTAAAACCAGAGTAGAGCATATATCTTCTAAATTTGTATGTGAAAACTTTCCCTTTCTTCCTGTCTCCGACTAATGAGAGCTATTTCTGGATAATAAATTGAGATTGTGCTTGAAGAGTCTGATTTCTGCTGTCTAATATGGGTTAATTAACAGATTGCCTTTCTAAAGGAGCACTTAGTCTGATTAAATTTTAATTGAAAAACAAGAAAACAGATGACCAGTTAAGAGACTGAAATAAGGAGTGTTTCTATCTGTGACAAATGTGCCTTCTCTACCCTCATTCATTTTGCCAACTGGGAAGGATATAGAGTGAGAGGACACAGAGACAAAAAGAGGTGCTTGTGCCTGTAGTACTGTAATGATACTGCCCTTTGCATGTTAAATCAGTTATTTCCTCTTCACTGGGGTGTCACTGTCAGCAGTTATGGATTAGTGAAGCTCAGTGCTTGGTCGCTGTTACAAATTTATCATTTTAGCATTGTTCCCACAGACACTCTGCACTTGCAAAAACATAAAACAAAACCCAGAAATGCCCAGATTGAAATTTGTCACTCTGTTCCTTTTGAGACTCAGTCCACTGAAGAACTTTCTGCATTGTTTAACATGTGTATAATTGGTGTTGTGTTAAAATAATGATGCCAAAGAGAAAGGGTGGAAAAGTGCTATCTTATCTGTCATCAGTGCCTGGGAGAAGGTGTGGAAAACTCTTTTCCACTTGGCAGAATAGTTAGAAAGCAGGTCTATTCTGCAGAGTCAGGACAGATTTTTAAGCCACTAGCCTTAATAAAGGTAGGGAGCTGTGACAGTGTTATCTGTTATGTTTTATTTATAATGGCATTGTATCTAAACACAAATGCTTTTGGAAAACTTCATTCTCACATTTTTTTGGAAGGTCCTTGAGACTGTATGCAGTAGTAAAATGTGGTGGGTTGATGCTGGCTGGATGCCAGACACTCACCAAAGTCCCTCTATCACTCCCCTCCACAAGTGGACAGGAGAGACAAAATACAGAAAGGTTTCTGAGTTGAGATAAGGACAGGAAGAGATCACTCACCAATTACCATCACAGGTAAAACAGTTTCAACTTGGGGATATTAATTGGATTTATTACTAACAAAAATCAGAGCAGGATAATCAGAAATAAAAACAGGCCTTAAATGCATCTTTCCCTCACCCCTCTCTTCTTCACAGGCTCTACCTCCTCCCACTCAGTGGCTCAGGGAGACAGGGAATGGGGGTTTGTGGTCAGCTCATCCCACATTGCTCCTGCCACTGCTCAGGGAGAGGAGTCGTTCCCCTGCTCTGCCATGGAGTCCCTCCCACAGGAGACAGTTTTCCATGAACATCCCCAACATGAGTCTGTCTCATGGGCAGCAGTTCTCTCTGAACTGCTGCAGTGTGGGTCACTCTTCATGGGGTTCAGTCCTTCAGGCACAGCCTGCTCCACTGTGGGGCCCCATGGGGTCACAAGTCCTACCAGGAAACTTGTTCCAGAGTGAGCTCTCTCCATGGATCTGCATGTCCCTGTCAGGACCCTGCTCCAGCACTGCCACCCCATGGGGTCACAGCCTCCTCTCAGGCATCCACCTGTACTGGTGTGGGGCTCCTTCACAGGCTGCAGGTGGATCTCTGCGCCCCAGGGACCTCCATGGGCTGAGGGGACAGCTGTCTCACCATGGTCTGCACCACGGGCTGCAGGGGAATCTCAGCTCCAGAGCCTGGAGCACCTCCTGCCCCTCCTTCTGCAATGACCTTGGTGTCTGCAGAGTTGTTCCTCTCACATTCTCACTCCTCTCTGCTCTGGCTGCAGTTATATTTGAGCAGTAACTTTTTTTCCTTAACTACATTATCATTGAGGTGTTACCATCATTTCTGATCGGCCCTGCCTTGGCACATCCATCTTGGAGCTGGCTGGCACTGGCTGTGCTGGACATGGAGGAAACTTCAAGCAGATTCTCACAGAAGCCACCCCTGTAGTGCCCCCAGCTACCAAAGTGTGGCCACACAAACACAATAGATTCACTAACCCATGGCAAGGATGCTGTTGTTTAAATACTCTTAGTATTTACAGGTGATTCTGGGATTGGGTAGTGTGAATTTTAAGACCAGCTAATGTGATAGAACTTCAGATGCAAATAGGAATTCACTGGCGTATCCAACAAACTCTTTTGCAGAGAGGTTGTGGAGCTCCTGGTGAGCAGTTCCAATTTGCTTTGGGGTATGTCAGTGTTCTTCCTCAGTTCTGAGCACTTAAATAAACCTTATAGAAGCTTCCTCAGAATTATACTAAATAGTGAATATTTTCAAGCATAAAGATACGTGTGTAGGATTAAGATGTGAGTATTTTCTAATCCCTCTTCAAACTCAGCTGTGCCCTTTGAAGGATGTACACAGGGCTTCTTTAGAGCACAGTGATGCAATTACTTAGTCAACAGTATTTTCTCTCTGGTAAATACCATTTCTGTGTTTCTCTGTGTTTGGTAGTATCTTGTTTGGTAGTTTCTTGTCTTTGTTGTTCTTACTGGACCGCCTGTTCTGTGCTGCTTAATCAGTAAATTAAAAGAGATGTTGAGCTCTAATCCACAGTTTTCTTCATAGCATGTACTTAATTACTTTCACTGGAATCTGCTTTCAAAGTCCACTAAAGAACAAGGTATCCCACTCTGTGCTTTCTCCATCTAAATGGGGATAATAAAATATTGCAATAAAACTAGCAAGACTGGTTTAAAAGAAAAGAAGTGCCAGCCACATTGAAGTCTCAGGAGTTTTCCCACTTAAACATGAATCAATAACAAATTGGGTCAAAATCACTTAAATAAGACATCAAGAACAAGACATGTAAAGAAACCTTCTGGGTGTTCTGTGTTCTAAACTAACAGCCAAAAATGATGTCAAGTTTGCTGTCTGTTGTATCACAAAACTGTGCAGAGTGAAAACCAGGCATGTATTTACATGCATTCTTTAAATATCAGGCTTAGATGTAGGGACAGCTTTGTATGAAGTGGCATATGCTGGAGGCTCAGTTAGGTAAGATGAATTCTGCTTAGGTGAAGGCACAAGTTCCTGACAGACCAAAGTAAAGCATAGTGAAGGGAAACCAGTAGAGGGTCTTGGTTCTGTAATTCATTTATGCATTGAGAAGCACTGTTGCATGAACAGAATGAAACACTAAGAAGTTGGCTGGGTAAATGTAGAATCAACAAGATTAGCCAAACTTCTTCTGCAGAGCAAGTTCAATCTTGTTTTATAAACTTTTGGGTAAAGTGTATTATATACAATGCATTTGAACTCTACATATAACTTTCTATTTTGTATGCTGTAAAATATTGGTAGATCATTTTAAGTCACTTGTAGCAAATTCAAATAACTTTAATAATTACCTTATTAAAACACACAAATAAACAAGAACCACTGACATGTTGAAGCAGTTTAAAAATACTTCTTTGAGTTCTTCTTTCTCTGAAGACTGTGGAAAAGTGAGAAGATAATATTTTATCTGCTGTATTGATAGAAGTGTGAAAATATCATCTCATTTTGGATTAAATCTTGCTGTTGCTGGAAAATGCTCCTCCCTTGAATTATGTTAATCCATATTTTGCCAGGATTTTTTCCCCTACTGGGAATTTTGAAAACTTTGTCCTTTGATAAGAGAACTATATTTTAAGACTAAACTGTTGATTGAAAAATGAAAAATATGTATGTACTTGCAATAGCACTTGCACTCCATTTATAAAGTGATTGGTTATGACAGCAAGGGGAAAACTTATCCGCTGCTATTTGTAGTTGATCTACATAGGAATGTAAACCTGGGGAATAACACTTGCTTTCCAGTGTTTGTTTTTTATTTTTTTCTTCTATTCCAATTCGTAGATAAAAGGATGGAATCCTGTATACTCATAGTGATCTCTCCAGTTTTTTTGCATAATCTTCATGTATTCTTTTGGTTATGTGTATTATTTACATCTGTCAACATCAAGCATGAAGCTTGTGGAGTTTCTGTTCTTCTAAAAGTGAAAGTTAACATTATTGCATCAATGACTACTTCCTATTTTTTGCTTCAGTTTCAACTTTGACCTTGTGGTAGGTGGCTGCCATCCACAACCCCATTGTCCTGTTAGAAACAAGCTGTTTCTGCCTTGGATTTTGTTTGTTAAAACAGACTATACCAGTTGTAGGATTATCAAGAGTCATGCAGAACCTAGTTTAATATAGGCCAGCTGGGGATCACTCCTTTATGCTTAGTTGACCTGTGTAGTCAACTGATGTCCTCTTCACTTAATGTGGAATTTATTAATTCCCACCGTCCTTCTATAATGCAGGTGCTGCTGACTCATATCCTGCACCTCTTGCCCCAACCACCTTCCAGCTCAACTCTCTGCATAGGTCAGTAAAGGACAGTAAAACTTTCACAGGTTACCAAGGCACAAGGGTGTTGCCTGTCAGACTGAGACAATGTGGTTCATTTGTCTTATTTTTCTTTCTCAAAAAAGGTCGCAAACCATTCCCCATAGAAGAGAAGTAGGAAATCCAGGACTCAGCTAAAAGACTTCTTTTTACATCTGGCATGGTTCTTGCCCTGACAAACATGAAATTCATACTGCACACACAGATAATGCTGAGAGGGAAATGGGAGGTCAGCTGTCCTAAGTCCTGTTGGTTCGTGTAATCCTGCAGAGACTGTCAAGTGGCAAAGGCAGCCTCAAAGGCTTGTCCACTTGGCCCCGTGTGCTGGTCCTGGTCACATTGCCAGCGTGATTCAGCTGGGAACTCTCAAGTCCAAGCAAGCAGTTAGGGTATGTCTGTCATTACACTAGAGATGGGAGTGAAAAAAGATTGCAGGAACCACAATTGTGTGCTTTTCTGGTGGCTTTGAGCTGTTTAGAAGGGGAGAATGGTTACTACTGTCCTTTCCTGAGAACTCTTGCCTTGAGCAAATCACATGTTAAAGGTGCCAAGTGGCAGAAACATGCGTGTCCAGGTAGGCTGCTGCTGTTTTGTATTCCAGGCTATGTTGGTTTTTGTGTTCTAATCCTTAAATATTTTTTTTTCCTTTCCATCAGAAGTGGTGAGCTTCCACTTCTGTGCACAGACACGTGTATAGCAGCCGTTCTAAAGATGACATGGGAATAGCTGATCTTTCTGCTGCCTCGACAAAATAATTTCACCATATGTGAATTCTCTCAGCTTTCTGCAGCTCTGCCACGTTGTGTCTCTGGCTACCAAAGTAAGCAGAGTGGCACAGCAAGCTTTACTTAGCGGTACTGTATCTGTGTCTTTGAGGTTGGGAAGAGAGGTGAAAAAATACATAGGTTAACATGAAGTCTTTGAAGAACTCAAACAGGAAATTTTAATAAAACATTACTTGTGTACATCTCATGTATCTAGACATGAAAAGTAATTGGGGAGAAAGGGTTTTTTATTCATTGGTAAAATCATTAGTTGCATAGTTGGCTTCACTTTCCCCTTCCTTACTCAAAACCCAAGCTGCCAAGGTATTCCAGAGAGGAAAATCTTTTCCTCTGATGGACAGTATCTTCCATTCAGTTGGGGCACATCGGGGGCACAGAGTGAAAGCGAATCACCTTCAGTATCTATCCTGTTTGTTGTTTTCTCTTTCTCCAGTGACTATAACTCAGAAAAATAGATTATGGTGTTTAGTGTTACATTAGATATATGTTTGTTGTTTAACACTCAACACACAAACTTACTCAGTAGTTGAGCTATGACAGCTGTAAGCCAGGATTAATATATTCTAGTTTGTGAGTCTGCGACTTGATCTAGCTATAAAGTACTTAAAAAATTCACACTGTGCCTGTGAAATAGGTTCTGCTGCTTTTAATGTTCAAGCAGACATCAAAGTGCAATATGCCAATAGGACAGGAAACTTCTGGCCATGGCCACTGTGCTGCCTGTCTATATAGTGAGTCTGAGGAAGCTGTCCTGTCAATCTAGCTGTGACCACCCACAGGCATTTTTCCTTCAAAAGGGGTGTTGGCTGAAAGGGTTTCTTTTCTCTTTACATACGTGTAGTCAATCCTAAGACCGTTTTATCCAGGTCAGCAGAACTTTATATATGTATCTGACCAGGGAGTCTTAACATGTGACTCATGTTTTTTATTATTGGAAAGATACTCATTAAGAATTCAACATATTTTTATTGCGTTTAAAAAGATGATTATTATAAACAGCTGACTGCTACTGTAACTTTGTATCTGGAGCCAGAAAACCTAAATCACCGTAAAACCCATGTGGGACGAGTAAAAGGGTGTGCAGTTTGCATGGCATGGATTTTAACTGTTTATGTAGTTTTAAAGTCACTACGAGTTCTTTTAGGCTTTTGTTCATACAACTGCTTGTACCACCTCACCTATCTGTTTTGCCCTGCAGCTACTGGATTTGGTTAAAACTGAAATCTGGTTAAAGATGAACAGCAATATACTGTTCATCTGATAGTCAATCACAATAAAATTGTCCAGGGTAATAAATTTTGAATTTAAACTAAGTTGTCAGTATTTTATGTACCTATGATTAGATAACTACTGCGCTTTTCTGGCATCTTCAAATTGTATAAAAGATTTAGATGTCAATGTGAAAAAAAGATTGTTGTTAAAGCTTTTATTCCTTGTAGGAAAGTCTCTAAAATTCTTGGTGGGTTTGAAATTCAGTGTTTTTCAGTGCACTAAATCATTGCATCCTCGATAAAAGAATTTGAGAAAGAAGCGGAATTACTCCTATGTTCTTTCGGAGTCAGAGGTGAGGACAAAGACTAGGAGTCCTCAAAGAATGTCAATTGATGCTTTAATGGATTCAGCTTTTGGATCTTGTGATTGTCCATTACACTGTAATACTGTTGAGAGTAGAATGAAAGCCATTGGGTCTAATTTCAGGCTTAATAGTTCAATTACATCTCCTTTCTTGTGGAAAAACAGCATTTCAAAAGACAATTGTTCATACCACTGGGAGAACCTTAAAGCTGTCATTAGACCTATACCTCAGATCCCCGGAGAATGCTTTGAATAACATGGGAGGCTTTAGCCTCTTCAAAAGAGACCTGGCTCTGAGCAATATCTGACTGTTCTTCCTGTATGTAATAGGGTGCCTGTGGGGCAGGATCTGTTGCTCTAGTTTACATGTAGCTGGTTTATTGTCTTCTGTCTTCAGTCTGGTGTATCCATCTGGCCACAAGTAACCCAGAAGTCCTTTTTTTTTCTTCCTATTGCTTCTTGCCATCAGATCCAACTGTTCCTTACTAGAGCGTCTTAAGATTTTCTTGCACTCCTTAACTCTTAGAATAAAATCAGTAATGATGTGTGACCTGTATGGGTCAAGACTTTGCCTTGCTATTTTAAAATTTATTTTGAGAAATTTCCAGCCCTACTCTTACTCATGTAGGGGGGAATCAAGTGGCAGGTGCATAAAACATCTGAGAGAAATTCCTCTTCTTGGTCCAAGATAGAGGAGAGTTAACAACTATTTCCTGTGATACCTGGTGAATCTGGAGTTCCCCTGGTCATCAGAGCGTTAATAAAAATGTTGCCAAAGCCAGGAAACACAGGCTGTATTGCAGCAGTGCTGGGGTTTGTGGGGAAGTGGGAAGGTACCTTGCAAATGGAGCATATTGTCTGCTTGATTACTTTCAAATTACATCCCTTTTTCTACTTGTGTTAATGTCACCAGAAGAGGTAGTAGTTTTAAGTCTGTTTAACTTTCAACAATGACACCAGAGTCTCTAAAATTTCTTCCCCTTTTTCCTTTGCCGAGAAGCAGAACTGGATTTGTAGGGAATGAGGAAGAAGAGGGGTTTTGATTCTGTGAGCCAAAAGACATTTGACTGAAAATACAGTCCTGCCTTTATCAGTATGAACTGTCTTGAGGTGAGACCTAAGGTGATATATAAGTTATGAATTCGTTAGTTTCAGCTTTTGCATCTGAGATACTTGAAAAGATATTTTTAAATTACATCTTTCAAGCTACTAAGAACACTTGCACCATCTACCCTCTTCTTCCTTGCCTCCTATTTTACAGTCCATAGACTTTTTGGAGGAAGTTTTCTGTAGTTTAAGAAATCAAGCACAGCCAACTTGTGGCATTCCATATCCTAGCATATGAAAACAAAGGCATCTCTGACATTAGAGCCTAATAGATTTGCTAAGCAAAAAAACCACAACCATATTTGCTCGTTCAGTTGTGTAGTGTCCACTCACACTTTTTTTGTTTTAAGCCAAAATCTTTAATTATTTCAGTATGGCCAAAAGTTATGCTGCTTGGAAAGCAGCTACATATTTCCCATAGCACCAAAGCTATCTAAGCATGTTTTGTGACCATCTTTGTTCCTGCACCTGGGATGCATATAGTGCATTCAGACTTATTGCAGGCATAAAGTAACTTGAAAGACTGGACTATAGATCATAGATGATTGTGTGCTAATAGCCAATAGCTGTGTGCAAATAGGGACAGGAAGAGGGTGTCAGCTGTGTCTGGAGAATTATCTGTGGTTCACTATACCAAGGGTTCATTTAACTTGTAGAGTTGGCCATCTCCCTCAAAATGTTAGCTGCCTGGATGTGAGGGGCAGCTGTGTGCCACTCAGTCCAGCAGCTTCTTCCCCTCAGATCTGGGCTCTCTTTAGACCTCCAGACCTCAAATCCTGGCAGGTCTTGACGTAATTGTATATACTGGGAAACTGAGCTCATGAGGTCAGGCCAAGGTGGATTAATGCAATGAGATAATGGCCTGTGACAATGGGAGTGGATAGTTCACTGTGTCTCTTGGAGAGCGCTTGCTCTGTGAGGAAACAACTAAAATAAATCCAAGTCTGCTTATGGAATGGAAAATGACTGGAAAACTGGTGCTCAGTGTAACATTTAGGCAGTGGAAGAAGTCAAGGCATCTTTTCAAGAATAATAGATAACAGATTGTGTTTTTCAGGTGATTTGGATGTCCTCTGGGACTTTCAGGAAGTTCCTCTGCAGACCATGGCAGAAATGAGTGATTGTACTTTGACTGGTTTCTTCTCTGATGGGCTCGTGTGATCCTTTTTTTTTTTTTTTTTTTTTTTGGAAAGGGGGGTCACTGTGCGTTTCACTTGCCTGTTCTCAACCTGCCTGTTTTAGAGCTGCTTTGCATTTGTACACCACTTTCTCATGATAAAGGAGTGCCTTGGTGAGAACTCTGTCCTTTTCTATCCAGAGCCTGTAGGCTGTGGAAAGACACTGCATCCAGTTTTACACACACTTTGAGTTTACCAGGAGAAAAAAAAAAATCTAGTTCTTTACCTTTATTCACGTTCAATGTTTCTCCTTTTATCCTCTGGAACAGCCTGTGTGTTGAAAGTGCATTTTTAATTAAATAGTTTGCATCTTGTATATATACAATACATTCACTTTGAGGGCATTTTTATTACAGTAAGAGGGTGGTGATATGTAATAAGTCTCAGGAATAATTAAAACCTGTGTTAACTTGTGTATGTTTTCAGTAGTGATTGAACTTTGTGTTGAGTCTCTGCTGGGTCCAAGATCAGATCTTAATCAAGTAGAAAGGAAGGAAGGGGTGATGGGGGAAGGAAGAGTTGGTTGTAGTTACCTTTATAAGTTCTTGCCAGTTTAAGATAAACATCACCTGTCATGTTTATTTCTAAAAAAATTTTTTTTAAGAAGTATATTGCTTCCAATTTTTTAGATATTTAGCTGCAGATAATTTCTATATTCAACACTTATTGAGGGAGAAATGCAGACAGTGGGTAACATTATAAGTCAACATTTGGAGATATCTTCACCTTTTCTGTATATGAGTGTAGCCTCAGTTTTGTTCAGTGTTTACACTGAAGGGAAAAAAGCAGAGTAACCTGGTAAAGTTTTAACTGCATCATGGTGTGACAGGGCTAAGATTTAAATAACTAGAGATTTCCCAGAGAGAACGTAGTATATCTGTTTGGTCTTTTCCTTTTACTTTGGGGAAGTAGAAATGCACTCCAGAATCAGCAAGATGCATGGTTTTGAGCTGAAACTTTCACTTTTTGCACTAAATAATAACTAGTGCTTTGCATTCACCATGGCATACCAGATTCCAGCGTGAGAGAGGAAAAGGGCCTGACTCAAGGACAGTGATTTGAATTCTGTTGGATGAAATGCTGTGGAAAAAAAATCTTGATTTCTTTGTCTTTGAAAAGTACAGTTTTACTGTTTGCTTGTTGATAGTTTGACTTTGGTAGAGACAGCAGGTGAATTAACATGAATCACATGAGCTTTGCCAAGGATTCTATGACATTCATGCCCAAGTCAAGCTGAGGCATGTAACAGTGTTTTGAAATGGATAGTAGTTCTGAAGAAGTCCCTAATATTAAACCAAATTCAAGATCTGCACTGGAGGTTAAGTGCTAGTTCAGTCTGCAGAAGTGTTATTTGCTCTCTGGACGAGATCCATTTGGTTTAAACTTGTAAGTCAAGTAAAAGTTTATCTAATTAAAACTCCCTATTGAAATGTCAGAGCACCTGCATTAATTTTTCTTCTGTGAAGCAAGTTTTTAGTATTTCATAAAATTATTGTTAGTGAATATACTAGGTCAGCCTTCACAAAAACCTCAGAAATTATTTTGAAAATATGAGCTGAGAGGGACAGATAAATTTCTTTTTTAGGCTGCCAGGATTTTACAGGGTTGATTGTTACTTTTTCCTTACAGATTGTGTCAGATGCTGCTGGACAGGGGGTTGCCATCACTGGGAACAACACTTTCAACAACTGGAATTGGCCGAACGCTGTGATCTTTGCTGCTACTGTGATCACTACAATCGGTAAATATTTACTACCTCAACCTTCCTAGCTGTAGTTTTCTGCAGGCTCTAGTGTGTTTGTACTCTCCCATTTCTGTGTCAAGGTAGCCACCAAATAAAGTCCCTCTGGCTGGAGCTGCCTAAAGTATGTGTTCACCTGCAGATTCATAAGGAAAAGAGTGAGGGATTTGGCACTCTCTCTGTGTGTGTACAGAAGAGAAAAGTGTGCCTTTCCAATAAGTAATGGATTAAAGGTGCTGTTGGGGTTGGCTGGTGTCATTCCAGTTCCACTGATTCATGCACTTAAATTTCCAAATCATAAAATTCCAAAACAAAAACCTAACAAAGCATTCCATTAAACAAATACCTAAAGCAAGTGCATATGAGGTTTTTGTATTGCTGTCTGGTTACACACACATGTCCTCCTCCACTAAATTATCAGTGTTCCTGGCTTGCAGAACTAACTAGATTTTTATCTACCTCTTAAAAAAAGGTGAAGCATTACAAGGTTTGCTTTTTAAATATTACTACTGATTTGTGTTTGTAAGACCCTCTGCACTGGAAGACTTCTTCCTCCTATGATATATAGGTTTTCAAAACTCAACATTTGCCTTCTGCTTTCACAGAAAAATCTTTGCTACATGGTGTTGTTATACACTTGTTGAACCCACAGTTTAAAAAAAAAAAGGAATGGAAAATAACCAGAGAGGACTGAATGTAGAAGTTGTACTGTAAAACCATATGCAGTATTGTGGGGGGGTTTATTATTTAAAATTCACAATACCCAGCTTATAATATAACTTATGAAAATGTTGAAGTCAGTAACAC
>VXBB01024436.1:299635-352889 GCA_013399915.1 Illadopsis cleaveri
AAGACTTCTTCCTCCTATGATATATAGGTTTTCAAAACTCAACATTTGCCTTCTGCTTTTACAGAAAAATCTTTGCTACATGGTGTTGTTATACACTTGTTGAACCCACAGTTAAAAAAAAAAAGGAATGGAAAATAACCAGAGAGGACTGAATGTAGAAGTTGTACTGTAAAACCATATGCAGTATTGTGGGGGGGTTTATTATTTAAAATTCACAATACCCAGCTTATAATATAACTTATGAAAATGTTGAAGTCAGTAACACACCTAAACAAGAAAACTCCGTCAGAAGTTCAGAAAATAGGCTGCTGAATTTAGAGCCTGAATCTGTAATGTCCTGTTGCATTCTGTGGCCAGCAAAGAACTAAATTCATATGAAATGTCTTGCACTTACTTGCCTTGCACTTAACTCAAACTCTTACCCTGCAAAGGTACCAGGTCACAAGTTAAAGGCATATAGTGGATCTTTCACCTGGGAGCTAACTTCAGGATGAATTTTGAGTTTCATTCTGTAAAATTGAATCAGTCAAGTTTTAACAGTGCTGCTTAAGATTGGGACAGCACATTGGAACTTTTGAGATGAGCTTTATTTTGTATTTACCCCATCTTGTCCAGAAAAATATGAACAAAATCTAGGGAACACTAAAGTGCAGGTTTTTTGCATGTTTGCTACAGTAGAATATGGAAGGCATCCAGATTCAGAAAATGAGCAGCTGGAGTAAACTAAATCCCTTTTAGATGGTGAAGTAAGGAGTGCCCAACACAGTAGGAGCCCACAGAGTGTTGTTTTGTGCACAGGTAGAATTGCCTTGTATTCTCTTCAACAAGAACAGAAGGAGGACATACTTATCTCTTTCAGGTTACGGAAATGTCTCCCCAAAGACGCACGCTGGGCGTCTCTTCTGCATATTTTATGGGCTTTTTGGCGTCCCTCTCTGCTTGACGTGGATCAGTGCTCTGGGGAAGTTCTTTGGAGGACGTGCCAAGAGGCTGGGCCAGTTTCTGACAAAAAGAGGAGTAAGCCTGGTAAGCCCTTACTTGTTTACCCTTGAACTGTGTAGTTTTGATGCATGAATTAAGCTTGCACTTCTTAACTTGCCTGCTTATCTCATAGTAAATGAATACTTGCACAAATATGAATTTTCCCAAGTGGTGTTGCATTGAAACAACTGAAAGATGGATGGTGTCTGATGTGCAAACCCTGTGGTACTACTTCTTATATTAAAGACCTTTAGGACAAATGTACATGAGGCTCCATTTCACAGATGTTTCATCCAAGCTCCTCAGGCACAGAAATGAGAATACACTGTCCTGCTTGTCTCCCACCTGCCTGTGTGTGTGTTCACTGCTGTGCAGTGAACCTACTGCAAAAAAATATTTTGGTCTGAGCTACTGGCTTGTGTTTTTTGGTTTGTGGCATTTTGTCGGTTTTTTGGTGATGGTTTGTTTGGGTTTCTTTCTCCTTCTCCCTCCCTTCCCCACTGCAAGTGAATTCTCAGTTCTAACTCTGCACAGAGATGAGAGGCAATGCAGAGTCAATGCCTGGAGGGCACTGGGGCTGCTTAAGGTGCTGGTTTCAGAAACAGAGCAAGAACTTTCTTGGTTTTGCTCCTGAGAAGAAAGTACAGAAAGTTATAGTGAAATACATGTGTATGTGCAGGTTTATACAAAGGTTGCATGGGTGGCAAAGGGAAGGAGTCACAAATAGGAGAGAAAGTCTTTTAAAACACTTCTGATCTTCTGTATTCAAATGAGTAAAAGGAAAGTTAGAGGTACTAATGGCTTTTTAGACTAGAGTGCTATGTCCATATCCCATGCCAATTTATAAAATACCAGGGACTCCTTAAACTATTCCAAGAGTGTGAAGGAAAACTATGAGGAAATAATCCTTTTTGAGCAAATAGTTGT
The DNA here is from genome assembly GCA_013399915.1 of Illadopsis cleaveri. Lineage (NCBI taxonomy): Eukaryota > Metazoa > Chordata > Aves > Passeriformes > Timaliidae > Illadopsis > Illadopsis cleaveri. The sequence continues at coordinate 301,544 of VXBB01024436.1, forward strand.
AAGAATAGGGAGTTCTGCCTAAAGGAGAAAAGAAAGTATATTTACTCCAGTCACTTTTAGTGACTTAATTATGGTAGCTGAATTGTTAGCACAAAACTGAAATATCTGATGCTGCCAGATGATTATTGGTGCTATGAGTGGGGAAAAAAAATTGAGACCTTTCCCTAACTTTCTTTTTTCTTCACAGAGGAAAGCCCAAATTACATGCACGGCTATTTTCATTGTTTGGGGTGTCTTGGTCCATCTGGTTATTCCTCCCTTTGTCTTCATGATCACTGAAGGATGGAATTACATTGAAGGGCTCTATTTCTCATTCATCACTATCACCACCATAGGATTTGGAGATTTTGTTGCTGGTCAGTAATTGTATTTTATGTATTATTTCGTTACATGCATAGTGTGGAAATTCTACTTCCAAACTCTTAATTTGAAAAAATGTTTTCTAAGCTTTTCCAGCCCGTTTTGCAGGATAGAACATTCCATTAAGGCTGGATACTGATCCAGTGCACTACATCTGGCTCTTCATTGTTGGTATAGACACCTAAGGCCTTTATTGTATTGATCTTGCATCCAGGTTCTAGAGTTGATAAGTCCTTCTGATGCCCCAGGTCTGTATTTCAGGCAAGGAACTACCCTGCCCACCATGGTAGTTGTACACCTTTGAATGGGATCCAGGACAGTAAGCAGGATGTGCAGGCATTGGGCAATGCTTTCTACACCTGCCTAGAACTAGTCAATGGGGAATGCTGAGCATATTCCTCTCTCTCCTAAACCTCTTCTTTCTCTAAAATTTGAAGCTTTGTTCAGTACATTGGTTCTCATAAGTGGAATTCTGAATCTTTTTCTCAAGGAAGGTACCTATATATACATACTTCAGTGGCAGGAGGAAGACTGATAATTTTCAAACAGGAAAATGTTCACTTTTATAAGGAGAGGATAAATATGCTTCATTTTTATTTTGTTAGTCCAGTGGTCAAAATACATGTGGCCAAGAAGTGGAAGATGTGGGATCAATTTTTTCTTTCATTTCCCCACTTGCTACCTCTCTGACCAGTGTTCAAATAACAAGGCTCTTTTAGTGAGGAAGAGAGCAATTCTCAGGGTCATAACTTCAAAGGTTTACCAGTTGTGAGTCTTCTTTCAGTAACATTTTTGTTTTTAATTTCCTGTAGGTGTAAATCCAGATGCAAACTATCATGCGCTTTACAGATACTTTGTGGAGTTGTGGATCTATCTGGGACTAGCTTGGCTCTCACTCTTTGTTAACTGGAAGGTCAGTATGTTTGTGGAAGTCCACAAAGCAATCAAGAAACGGAGGAAAAAAAGAAAAGAGTCATTTGACAACCATCCTCGGTCTAAAAAACCCCTTCAAATGGGTAACTCAAAGGATGTCAACATTTTCAGCTTTCTTTCCAAGAAGGAAGAGACCTACAATGACCTTATAAAGCAAATTGGGAAGAAGGCCCTGAAGACAAGCAATGACAAAATGATTATAGTGGAAAATGGCAAACAAATGAATGCCAGTATAGATGTTCAGGTGACTTACAAAAAGACAGAGTCATTTGAGTATGATGAGGCTTCCCTGGACATTCAGAATGGTCACGTACTGAGGCCCCTCCATGAGAAACGTATTGGAGACAGCAGCCCTCTAGAAGGAACCATGTTTGTGAACCAGCTGGACAGGATTAGTGAAGAAGAAGGTGAAGTGTGGGATTCCAGGGACTATCGACCCTTAATATTTGAGAATGCCAATATAACATTTGTAAATGAAGATGAGGATGAAGAGGAAGATGTCTCAGATGATGAGGAAACGTCAAAATCCTCTATGGATGATAATCTTGCAGAGGAATCTGAAACTGCAAAAAAATTGGTTAAATTCCCATCCTCTGATGAATCTACCTTTACCAATAATGAGCTAGAACTTTCTGTGCCTTATGAACAACTGATGAATGAATATAATACAGTAAGCAATGTGAAGGCTGCCACGTGAAGCGTGCTAGATGATGGTTTTCTGAAAGTGGTCAGTGCATATTGAACATAGAGCAAGGAGAGTTTTATCTTTGCAGCTTCTCCTGTCTCTTTGGAAACAAAAGCAAGTCCCAAACTAAGAAACTCCAGTTTCCTTTTGCCATCCTAAGTTGGCTTCTGAGCCTGTCAGCTTTGCTTTTCTGAAAGACTTGTAAAATAACAGTTGAATTTGGAGTCCCACTCCTTCTTTAGATTTTATGGTTCTTGAACAAAATAGAAAAGACTAGTTAATACACTGGATCTGCTTTGAGTTCATGCATTTCATTGAGGAAATAGTTTGGGAGTGTAACTATACTGTTGCAAGACTGTTTTGGGCATCAAATGTGTTCGGTTACTCCATTAGCCTTTCACCTCTGAAAACCTGGATTTGAATCCTTCTTTTATCACAAATATAATCAAGGGGGTTGCCCATTGTTGAGTTGTTAGTGCCAAAAATATGGCGCTAGCACGCTGTACTTAAAGAGAAACTTTGGATGGAATTCCAGGACACACAGATCTGAAGTGTGCTGGTAAACTGAGAAGAAAGCTTCTGAAACATCTCTGTAGAATATGTCAGTGCTTCTCAAATTATAGTGAATTCCAATTCCATAAATAAAATATTAAAATTAAGAGTTCCAGAGGAATGGATCGAGAAGGAGCCTTCTAACAAGGAAGAATCATCTGGGATGAAGCTCACCAGCTGGGCTGCTGAGCTGCACATCAGCCCCAGAACTGTCAAAGAGTAAAGTGACTGGAGGACTTATTGATTAAAGCGTGTATGAGCACAAGCAGGATGCAATTAACTTTTTTAGTGTTGAAAGTGTCCTTCCACTGTCCGTTTCCTAAAGGAAATACTTGAATGAACCTTATACAGTATCTGTGTACTGGTGAAGTTTTATTGACCCTGTTCTTCTTAGGAAAAAATCACCTTGGGAAGCACAGATATTCTCCAAATGCTCTAATGCCTGTCAGAAGGGACCTGTAGCACTGCTGCTGATATGGGCAGTGTGTTAGTCAGTATTGTTGTTTGATGTTCCTCCCTGCCTTGGTACTTCAGACATGACTTGAATGGGAGATGATTTTTAAAACAGTTGATTACACTTTGTATATTTTTTTGTTGTTGTTTTTAGAGTTGACCTATGTGCGTATACAATGGTTATTCTATCCCACTTGATAGAAGGTTGGGCAATATCAAACCTTGGGCAAACTGAGAGGTGATCAAGTGACTTCAGGCCATAAGGCACTTTTTTTAGAAGGAACTTTGGCTCTAAGCTTCTAAAAGTATTATCTTTTGACTTGGAGATGGGCTACTCACTAAAAAGAAGCATGTCTGTTCATAACATGTATGCCTGAATTGTTTTGGCTACAAAGAAATTTTACCATGGTTTTATTTTTCTTTCTTCTTCTGTATCTATGCATTAACCCTGACAACTCTTTCAAATGAGGCTCTTGATTATATGCTGCCAAAAGGTACTGACTTCAGTTTTATCCAATATACTTGGAACAGAAAATAGCCAAGACCTTTAAACCTTAACATGTCAGATTCTGCTGATCTGTTTGGTTTTAGAGTATTTAAGCCATTCTGGTATGTCCGAAAGTTTCCAAAGTTCAGTGAACAGTTTAAAGTTTTCTCAGTCTCGTTTTCAGTGTAATGCTGGCAGAGTCACTAGCTCTGTAAGAAGACCTTATGGAACCTTGCAATGCTAATCTTAAAATACTGGCTGTTTCTGATAACTAAAATATTGGCTGCAGCTTCAGTTGCTGGCCTGTTTCACAGAAGAGTGAGGATATACGGGAAGCTGGCACTCTGGTTGGATAACCTTTAGATGGGAAGTTCTGAAGTTACCTACTGTTAAACAAGGGACTGTCTTTCCTATTCTGTTTCTTTCCTAGAATTTTCCACATATGTGACATTTTTTCAAATAGAATGTAAACACAATGGCCAAATTGTGGCCAACTCTTGTCCACTTCTGTTATACTAAACAACTCTGTTGTGGAGTAACATCATTTGATTTGTATTTAATGTGCAATTTATGATAGTATTGTGGAAGACAGATTCTCATTTGTAATCTAATTTTATTCTATATACACGATTTGGAGCAGGGGTGGCTGGACAAATTTGACTTGCATCTGACAGGAAAGAGGGAGAGGCCATATCAAGATGATTCTTACTTCTAGTAAGATACCATAATCCCCACTCTTCTAAAATTACTCCAAGCCCTTCAAGTTTTTGTATCTGAAGAGTTGTGGTTGACAGCTGTACTTTATAACTGTAAGAAATGTTAGGTAGGATTATGTGCATATGCACAGGATGTTTTTGTAGTCAGTTTAGTGTTCTCTCTTTTTTAAAAATATTTTTTGTTTTAAAAGGTCCACACTAACTTAAAAGAAAATGGGAAAGCACTCCATTTAGCTTTTGTTGTCCTCCAACTTGTCTTCCATTATTGATGCAAAGATCAAAGTTTTAGTAACAGTTAGAAAGCTACAAAGGACAACGAGGAGAGAAAAGACTTTCAGCAAGTGCGTGAAATGCAAAAGCGCAGTCCAATCTTCATTTTAAAAAACAAGAAAAAAAGAAGGAAAAAAAATCTGTTTAATACCGAAATAATACAACCCAGACACTTGGCTGGGCTGCTTTGATTGGGAGAGGATGTTGCACACTGGAACCCAGACTCTGTTCTCCGTAGCGAAGTGCACTTGTATGCCAGAGCTGAGAATAGATGGGATCTGTTTCATATTATCAAGCTAGATGTGGCTCTCTGGCCTTTCCCAGTGTAGTCAGCATAGACTATAAGTCTGCATAATAAGTATCATGGGATTTAAAGTAATAGTTTAAATTTATTAAAACAAAGTACAATATTCCCAGTTTTTCGGGGAAACATGATCACACCTCACAAAACTGTTCTCAAGATATCCCACCATGTGCCTTAATGTAATCTTAACACTGGGAAAAAATTCCTCTTTACACAGGGGCCAACAGAATTGGTCTCATTAAGCCCTACATGTTTCAGAGTTTTGGAGGGATTTAGTTGGTGCATAGCTTTCATAGTGGCTCTCTCCAAAAAGCTGAACCATTCCCAGGGTTTTTAAAATTATGGTGCCATCTCAGAAGTGCCGAAGTGCTAAACAAGACAGCTTTTTGCCTGCCTGTCTTCCATGTCTTGAGAAAAGAGACTGACTGGGGGGTCTAAACTAGTGTCTTTCTGCCTTCAGATTTACATGTAGTGACTTAGAGGGGTGTCAGGCTGGATTTTGTTCTGTTCAGCTTCAAAAGTGTCTCTGAGTGAATTCCCCAGTGCTACCTGGTTATGTCTTGTAGTTATTTCAATTATTTGGTCGATCTGGAAACATTTTCTTTGGATGCTGATTGAGTTCATTTGGCTAAGTAATAATGTTAACAGTTTTCTTAAAGCTGTGGAATTGGTTTTATAGGTAAGACAGATCTCTTCCTGGAAAGAGAGGAAAGGGGGATATTTAAAGAAGGAAAAAAGCTTAAAAGCATGTATAAGGAAGGGATGGAATAGCAATGAAAACTCTTCTTTCTAGTTAATGCCTACAAGTTGATGTTATTTCCACTCACATCACGTGAAGGATGGGTTCACTTACTAATTTTGCCAAGATGAGCCAGTACTTTTCAGTTTTATATTTTTTTCCAAAATTAAATACTGAAATGTGACCATGGAAGTCTTTTCCTACAAAAGGCCTTTTAAGTGCTGTAAGACTGTGACCCCATTCTTCATGACGTCATTTTGATGCTTCTTGGGTTGTATTGCGCTGTTGAAGCCAATTTTTACCAGAAGGGCATCACTTTCAGATACCTGTCCCACATCAGGCAGCCTGACATATCTGATACACTGGTACGAAGTCACTGAGGAAATACAGAATCAGAGCATTAAATTTTTCTGAACCAGTAATTCGTGAATCTGTTGCTGGCAATGGATATCACACAGCATGCAGAATTAAAACCAGACTGATAACAGATCCATGGTGACACAGCTGTGTATGCGAAGATTTTCTTTTTTCTCCAGTTGATCTGGGAGAGTGTGTAGAGACAGACAAGGAGAGCAAAAAGCAATATGTCTGCTGACTGAACAAAAGAACTTCGTAGACGTGTAATTTTTGTGCCTCGTGGGATTCATTCCATTTGTGATGGATTTAACTTCTAAAAATTAGCTTCTCTTTCATATGGCTTCTGACATTTGTGCAGTTCTGACTTATCACTCCATAATATGTCTGTCTGTCTGTTCTTTGTTGCTGATTGTCACTGGAATCACACTGTATGTAAATATTCGCTAAGTCTTTGTAAAATGTAATTTATTTTAATATTTTGCAATAAAAAATTTACAATTTATCCTCTCTGTCATGAGAAGAATGGCAATGAATATTTCTTTTTACAACTACCTACACTTCTAATGCACCTTACAGATGAGACTGGTCCTGGCCCAAAGAGCTGGAGGGTAAAGAGCCAAAAAAGCAAGTTGTTTTATGCAAGCAGATGCCTTAACTTGTATGGGGTATTGATGACTTCAGTTCAATGGCATCTGGTCTTCAATTAGATACAGCATAGCAAAGTATTTTTCAATGTGGATTTTGGACAGCTGTTGAAAAATAAACTGAAGTTTATTTTAAGGGCTGTGTTTTATCAGTGGGCTGCTTTTAAAGAAGATGCACAGAGATGGGAAGTGTTAGAATTAATCAGTACCGTGATAAAATAAAATGGACATTTATGATGGGTATCTGAATCTCATGCCAGAGCTATTAAAATATCTGAGTAGCTGTTTATGAATTTTCACAATATTTCTAGTAGCAGTGCTCACCATTTTTCAGGCTAGAACTATTTGCAGTCTCCTACAACTCCAGCAGTTTCCTTGGCAACACACTGGAATATAGCTAACTACCTGCCTTAATGGGCAGCAAAATGTGACTTGGTGATACCCATGATAGAGATGGAGCCATCTGAAGAAATTGGGACAACCTCAGCCTGAGGAGGAAGAGACTGAACCTTGGCCTTTAGGCAACTGAGTGGAATTGCTGAGGCACGAGCTAGGAAAGTGGAGAGATGCATGGGCATGGGAGCAAAGGGTGGATGCTGTCAGATTTGAGTGAGGGTAGCCAATCTCTGCTTTTCCTCCAGCCACACAACAGGAGCAGTGAAGGAGGAAGTACCTGACTGGTGACTGACGCCAAAAAGCCAAAGAGGGAGGTGGCAGCTCCTCATGGAGCTGGGGGCAGCACATGGCATGGAGTCTGGTAAGCACCGAGTAATATTTCTATCAGCTCCCAGGAGGCTGGAGACTGTTACTCACCTTCTGCCCTCAGAATTTTAGTAGTGTCAATAATTTATAGAGGGGAGGGTAGCAAGAAGTAGGAAAACTGGACAAACCTGTATCTGTTACACGCCTGTTCTTATGGTCCATGCCTGGCTGCGTGTTCTCTGAACACAATACCTTAATAGATAGATAAAATCACAGGCCAGCTGACACTTAAAAAGCCTGAAATGTTTTCACTGAATGTGTGTGGTGGGCCTTCACAGTGCCTGGTGCAAGACGATACCAGCAACCTGCAGCTCGAGGACACAGAGAACACCTTTAATTCTGAGAGATGAAAACAGTAAGAAAGCAGGACGAGTTGCAGTTCAGGACCATTTTAAACAGGGAAATGCTACTTCATTCAGGGCAATTTCCTGTAGCTGGACCTAGGTCCTGAAGAACCCATTATATACCTCTCTCAACTATTATGCAAGGAGGTGGTGGAGTTCTGTTACCTATAGTTTAAAGAGGAAAGGTTTTCTTTTTAAATTCTTGACTTCTTCCTTGTGCCTGTCAGCAAGGGTTAGCTGGTTTTGGGTGGTTTTTGGTTGGTCCATTTTTGCTTTTTTTTAAAAACATTTTTCACCTCAACCTGCCCTTGGTAAGATAACTAATACTGTGATATATAAGAATAAAAGGTTGTGCTGAGTACAATGTTCCTTAGATTTTTATTTCTGTTTATTTTTTTGAGAATTCCCTTTACCTGCACCCAGACTGGGCCTCCTCCACATACCCTGCTGCAGCCTGGGGTACTTGAAGGGATTGGTGAGGGATAGTCACTTCCTTTTTGGCAAATATCTGCTTTTGTGATGCAGCTGATGCAACTGCTGCTGACTTGTGGCCCGAGAGCAAAGATTTAGGGGAAAAAGGGGTGCAATACTGCCCTTTACTGCCTTGATTTTCTTCCCAGCTCCCAAGGAAACAGACTCATAAGGGGTTGGGGTTTTTGGGGGGCAAGGGGGGTTGATGTTTTGTGGACAGTAGGTGTCCAAGCAGCTATTGTGCATCTTGGGGTGAACAAGAGAGCAGCCACTGGTTATCTTGGACTACACAGCCAGCCTAGCACAGGGAGTGGTACCACAACTGATAGGAGCATAGAGGTCCAAAACAGAACACCCACAAATACTCACCTAACTGACCAAGGGAATTTGCTATTTAACACCAGCAGGGCTTCACTGGAAAGGGAGAGTTAATGTGGACTGGGATGCTGGAGGCATTATCCTGCACAGAGGCTCCCTGAAAGCCAGATACCATGTTGTAGGTGGGAGGGCTTCCTCTGATAGCCAAGATTACGAGTACAGCCCAGAGCCTGAACTCCTTCTGGTTAATAAAAAAATGAATAGATGTATGGAAAATATATTAACATATGAGAAATATTCTGATTTAAATGTTCTGGTAATAAATTTGGGTTTTACAAGTTAAACTGAAACAACTGTGAAGTCAAAGAGTTTTGGTCTTCTATTTTTAGAATATTTTTTATGGGATGCCAGAATTTCTCTCCCTCTTGTTACTCCTTGTTGCTCATAGGAAAGAGCAGAAGAGTGATAACTCAGTCTTCGTATTTTGATGGTTATGTTGTTTCCTACGTGGAGAAAGCAGTGGAAAATATACCCTGTCCCCTCTTTTCTCCTTCCTGGGGTGAGGCTGCAAAGGACAAAGAAAGCAGAAAAAAAAATTGAAAATATAAATTCTGAAAAATTAAAAGTCTCTGAAACTATGAATTTCTCCTCTGTGAGGAGGTTAAAACACAAAATATCATAAGTACAAGTCAGTATTTTTCCTATAGACATTCTTTGAAATTTCCCATGCTAACTTTTAATAACATTCTTTCGGCTACTCTCCTAAATATGCTAAACAAAAGTACTAATGTTTTCAAATTAGATCTATGCATTATTAATGCAGATGAAATGTAAATGCTTAGACACTCTTTTAATCTTATTTGATATAAAAGTATAATGTGGCACCATAATATGCCTTTGATTGTAAGGAGAATTAATGCACTCAGTATGAATGACCAAGAGCAAAAAATTCCTGTTTAAGGTCTGTCAACAGCTTTTTGTCCTGTTGACTTTTGGCTTTGGGCACTTGTTGATCACATTTCTGTTTATCTAGTTAAGCTTTTGGGTGTATAAGGAAGTATCATAATTCCTAATGCCGCTAAGATCAGAGACAAAAATCCTCTTCTGTGCTGATTTGTGGGTTGGGCACTATCCATACTGATCAAAATAAACTGTGCAGAGGAGCACTTGTTCCTACATACTCCTGGTTGCTGGGCAGAACTGCAAAATATGTGCATACCAATGTGAAATAAATCTCTGTTCACATTGAAATAGAAGTCACAAGCTTCTGAAGCTGAAATATAAGTGTTTATTCATAAAGCTCTGTTGTCCTTCTCTGGCAACTTTCATATTTGTGGCTTATGGGTTGCTGGCAGCTAGCAAAAAGTAAAGGAACAAATTAACACTTCAGATGCAGACAGTCGCTGTTGATATACTCTATTCCTCTCATCCTGTGACTTTTGCCAACTCATCTCTGGCACAGCTGGAAAGGAAGGAAAAATAGCAAGCTAATTGGCCTGCTTTTTAATTGCTTATTAGAATGGGAAATTAATACAAAAGCAGGAGTAAGCAACACACCGTGGACGCCTAAGGGGGACACTGCACCCTTTCGCTGTTTTTGTGGCTGTTAGTTTTTAACAAATGGTAGAAAATGCGTGGCTTAAAGTGAGAAAGTCTTGCAAGGATGGCTTTCTTTCATACAATGAAGAAGGCTCAAGTTTTAAGGTTTTTTTCTATGCTACTTATCTTCAGAAAGTGAAATTCACTGATGTAAATTGTGAGACTAGACGCTGAGATACATGATAGAGATCAAGTGAAGGCAAGAAGGTAAAGCAAATACCTGTTTTTAAAATTTAACCTTCAAGTTATCTGTAGTTTTGTGGTGTAAGTTCTCTATCCTTCACAGCTGCTCAAATTGAGAGAGCTTGATATTTAGCCCCAGCTCTGGTAATCCCAGCTTGTCAGTCAGACAAAGCTAAAGGGATGGGATGTTGAATTAAGATTTCTTTTTCTTAGGGTGAGAGGTAAAATTTGTATCAAGTACAGGAAGAAATCAGAACTACAGTAGCCAAGGAATCTGTTAATTGTGGGGAGATTTGCTCTAAAACACTAAGAAATTAGTTTTCTGGCAAATAATTTCAAGCAGTTATCTGAAGATGTTGTCTGGCTGAGTGATATTGATGTCTCTGGGGGAGTTTAATTCTATGATGTTTGTCAGTAGATGCAAAGAATAATCTTATGGAGGCATAAGAGCTGAAAGCTGCAAAATCTGCAGGAAAGAACTGGCAGCCTTTTAAAATGTGTAGGCTTGAGACAGGCTTCTTTCAAAGAATGCAAGGAAAATAAAAAAAAATAAAAATGGAGGTGGAGATGGATTGTAGCTCTAACTGGCTCTTATTTAAATGCTTCTGCCCCCAAATATTACTGTGCCTTCAATTGCTATGTAGTTTTGGAAATGCATGGGATAAACTCTGGCAACAGAGAGGGGCGAAGAGTCTTCTGGGTTGTCTGAGTAAAATGACCATTCCTGAAAGCAATATCAAGACTCAGGGTGGGGAGAACTGTGACTGGTTTCAAACACACATTCTAGTCAGACCTATGCAGTAATAACCTAACCAGTTTTTCAAGGAAGGATACCACTTCCAACTCTTTGGTCTATACCTTCTGATTCCCATCCCTTGTCTTCTTGCTTACATGTCTTAATTTCCCCTTCCCTCAGCTGTGTTGCATCTGTCCCATGCTCCCTAGGAACATCACAGCTGCCTGTAGGCAGGGCACAGCAGCCTCTTGGCATTGGAGGCTGATAGCCAGAAAATAGACTTGGCTTCTCTACTCAAACCATGTCAGTCTGAACTGACACAGGAGGCAGACACTGGACAACCAAGGCACCCAGCTGAGCGGTCATGGCTTCCTTCAGTGAAAAACTCAAGCTTTTGCACACTTTCAGCCATGCTGGTTTTATCTGCTGGGGATTAAGATTTGCATGGATGTAGTTCAGTAAAGGGCATGGGTAGAACGTCACACAGGGGCAATGAAGTGGACTGGGCAAGCCTACTGAAATACAGGGACTTGTTAGTGAGGGTCCAGTTCAAAATAGGATTTGAAAGAGGCTATGCCTATTGTTAATTTTAGTTGTACCATTTTCTAGCTCCATGTTCCTCCTCCCGTTCTTCCCACTCCAGTTCCCATTTGCCACCACTCCTCCACCCCATTTCATAACCACAGTGGTCCCTACTGCTGCAGCCTCTGAACTGGGAGGATAAAGCTTAGCTCTTTCTAATCTGGAACTCTCCAGAAGGCTTAGATACACTTTAGCTTGTTGTTGTGTGTTCAGATCTCTTGGCATGACTACATTTGTCTTTGTTGATGTGACATAAAGTCATGTTACCAATGCACCAAGTAAGCAGCAAAGCTATCACCTGTTTAAATAAACCTTTGGCTCCTAATCAACCATTCACCAGAAGAAAAGAAATTGAATAGAACAAAATATGTTTGATTATTTACTAAAGACATAATGGCCTGGAGACTGAAAACAAAGAGTGGGACTGAAAACCAGATGGCAACCAATATAATCTAGACAGCCTACATATCGAATCTTTAGGGTACAGAAAACTCCCACAGTGGAATCATTTTAAGCAGTAGAGAAATCCATATGTGCTACTTTCCCAGTTACAGTAATTCCAAATAAATGCCAAAGCTTTGACTTTAAAAATACCATAGATCAATGTCAGGAACCATTTATGTCTAACACTTGACTGTAAGTGGCCCCAGAATACCATTGAGAGGGGAGGAGCAGGAACAGGGTCTCACACCACCTCTGTGCAGAAGCCCCCACCATGAGATTTGCCACTTGTGTTGTGAAGGAGTCTAAAGAAAGCTGAAAATACATGACAGTGCAACCTCATAGGATGGATGCTGCTGGTACCATGTGCCTTAGTTGAATTCTAGGGTGTTATGGTGCCAGGGAGTGTAGAGGGACCATTTCAGACAGGACAATCAGCTGATGGTTAGAGTCACAGAAGAACAGACTATGAATAGCAGCTGCCAGTGACCCCAGGCAGAATTACTGGAGATATTTGTACAGTTTGCATTGCTCTTGGCTGGTTGATCTTGAACTGAGGAAGAGGAGTCTTCTTCAAGTAGCACAGATAGCTAGCAGCACCAAAGTCATTGTACTCAAAAGTGAAACCTTAGGAATGAGAAACAGGACTAGATAGAGACGGTCACCATCTAGACCTTCAAAAAGGAGGAGGAAAATGTAGCAACCCTCAATCCAGAGACCCTGCACACAGCAGGTACTCTACATGATGTAGAGTAGGCCAGGCTAGTATGTGGAGCAGGTAGGATAAGAACGTGAGTTTGGGTGGATTCAACAGTTTTAGAACAGTGTCTCTTGCATTTCTTGTTGCAGCTGAAGGCCCTGAAGTATCCCTGTGCACTGAGACTCTGGGATGGGACTTGTTCCTTTAACAGAAGTCCATGGGCAAGGAGGGCAGGGCATGTGCCACGATATGCCACCTGCTGGGAGAAGACTTTGAAGAAGCAAAAATGAGAGAAGCAAAATTGCTCTCACAAGAGAGAGCACTGAAATCACCACAGTGATCTTCAAGGGTAAAAAAGAGGTAAACATATGTCTTCATACCAAAGGTGTCCATTATATGACATTTAAACAAAGAATGATGTCCATATGTTTCACGGGAAGCATACAACCCTCTCTTGTTGAGAAGACTCTCCAGGAGGGCAGCTGACAATTCTTGGAGTGATAACCTTGTTCACTGTTGTTACAGACCATGAGGTGTCTCACATCCTGTTGCTGCTCTACATTCACTTACCTTCTTACAAGGGAGGCAGTGGTGCAGTTTCCCTCAGGATCAGACCAGAACCTAGGTGGGTCTCCTTTGCAGAATCCCTCATACAAGGTTCGTTTGCTCTTACCCATTTTCAGTGCTATTAAAGCCTTGGAAGGCCATGGAGTGCGAGCAGACCTCTTTCCTCACTAACGTGTGACACTTTGCAGTCATATGAGCAAACCCATATGACACTGTGCTGACAACAAGTATCTGTCTGGTTGCAGCTCTGGCAAGATCTACTGGTGTTGTTCCCACCACCTCCCTCAGCATGTTGGTTTTTTCAGGTAACGTAGTAATTATTCTTATGTGTAACATGCAACTCTCTGAAGTTTAATTTTGTGATCATTTTATGTTCCCATTAACAAGTAGAAATAATTGGTTCCTGTTCTCATCTTCATTTTAATTTTTCACAGTCCTGGGTGCAGAGGCCTCTGGGCAGCAAAATAGGAAGAAACTAAAAACAGAATTAATGAGAAAGAAACCAACATGCACCAGTATAGAGCCCATATCAGGAAATTCTTAAAATCCCATCCTCCTGCCTCAAGAAAGTAATTTCAAACACTTTAAAGATAACTAAAATCAGATAAAAAATCTAGAACAGCATCAGAATTACTACTTTATGAAAGAATCTGGGAGGTGTCAAAGAACCCCCATCAAATATGTCAGATGGCTTCCAAAGCCATAATTCTTGGGATGTATAAGCAAAATTAGATAGTTTGAGAGATGAGAAGTATTGTTCCACTCCCTAAGACGGTGGGGCTAATACAGACTCTTGCATGGGATCAGATCATCAGATTTTAAGGAAGCTGTAGGTAAACTGAGAGCAGTCCCTATTACAGCAAGAAGAAAATGTTTTAAGAAAGTCATTAAAAAAGACGTTTGAGAAGTCATTTAAAAAGGCTGAAAATGTGTTTATTCAGACTAAAAAAGAAAATGAAAGAGCCAGTACATATAAGTCTTCTGATGGGTAAAAGACTGCTGAAGACGACTAAGCAGGGGCTAAACTGTTCTTTTGTAGGCATTGGAGAAAATAATGAAAGAAATCTGTCAACACTGCAATAAACAGGACCGAGCCTAGTGCTACAACAACATGATTTCCAACTGTAAGAGCAATAAACTCCTAGATGGACATGGACTTTAAATTCTTGTAGAATTTGCAAATGATTTAGGCAAACAGCTAAACTGTCAGGGATAGTCTTGCTACATTCATGGGCATCCAGTACAGAAGGTCATATTCAGTTATCTCTTAAGGTCCCTTTCAGCTGTAGTTTGTGTCCATTCTAAGTTTATCTACGTTTCTGTAGTTTATGTCCATTCTAAGAGGTCTGATCTGTTTTTATCACTCTCTAAATTATTGCTCTTATGTATTAGTGTAACTCAGTCTAATGAGACTCTGCCATAAATCAGATGCAATATTTCATATGCATCATAGAAATAACATATTCTCTTCTACTTACTTAAGTGGCTGCCCCAACATGATTAGAATGTACTGACATAAAAGAGAACAATTATAAAAAGACAAGGAGACTTCATATCCTTCCTATTTCCTGCACTTCCCTAGTTGTCAAGGGCACTGGAAAATGGTACTGTGAGGGATCTTCCAATTCATTGTCTGGCTCTCCTTTCCAGTGTCAAGCGTTTGGATATAATAGTGTTGAGGCAAAGATTGCTATGTCTGTGCCAGTGTATTCCATCTGCTTTTCCACTTGAAAGAAGGAATGATTTTTTTTTTTCTTTTCAAGCAGCTTCTCTTTGAACAGTATGTCCTCCTTGTCTAACTTTTCTTCACACTCCTTAGTCATCTTCCGTTACTTTTCAGCCACATCTACGGATTTATGTGACTCGGATGAAATTCTTGTTCTGTACATCAGTTGTCATGCATGTAGAGTTATAAAAGTTATCTCTTGACTATTGTCCTCTGGATTCTAAATTTGGTGGCCTTTCACTGCTGTGTAACAAATCCCTGTTTATTTACCTCACTGCTTGATAGAAAGGATGGAAAAAGAGGTAAGAAATTCTGTGAAAGTCTGCCTTTCTAGCGAAAGACTAGCACAGATGCTTTGTACAGTCACAGCTAAAAAGCAGCAACTGATATCTCAGAGGAACATCACTCCCTTCGTGGGTGAGAGAACTGGCAAAACCTCTGACTGTTGGGAAGTCTTATGAAAAGGGTTCTTTCAGGAAAAAAAGCAAGAAGCTTATTTACAATTTGCTTCCATTTTTATCACTGGTTTTATTTTGTTTTTTTCCTTTGAAAGGTTTTACATCAGCTCCTGAGACTGACTCAGACAAATTTACAAAATGTTACGCTATTTCTGTTTCTGGAGCAGAGGAATTAACTTCTCAGACACCTATGACTTGCTTGTAGAGAAGGGAAGCATATTATAATGAACTTATAAATCAACTGGACATAGGTCTTGAAGTTGCAGTGAGAAGAGAAAACAATGCTTTACTAAGGTATATTAGAGACTACCTGAAGTACTTACTGACATAAATGATGTTTTATTCAGCTTAGAGAAAGTATCTAATTAAGTGCTGCCTTTCTTACTCTTAATCTATTGGGTTATTTGGATTACAAAACCTTTAAAGATTATTTATACTACAGCTAATTCCATTTCCCAAGAATAGAGCCAAAAAACTTCTTTACCCTTGTATTTAAAGTCTTCTGGCAAAGAAAAAGGAAATGAGGTCCCATATGATACCTTGGAAGACTCTTCCTTAGCTCCTTGTAGCTCACGTTAGGCAGCAGTTCAGGAAAGACAGTGGGAAAGCTGATGAAGGAGTGGGGGTTGGACCACTGTAACAGAGCAGCCTCTGTTCACAATAGATACAGCAGCCAGGCCTGTCCCTTTCCTAGGCATGGAGGGGACTGACAGCACCTCAGGCAGGCAGGGGCACGTCTGTCCCACTGAGGACAGACAGACTCCTGTGCCTGAGTCCTGCAAGGCTCCTGTTGCACTGTGGGCTCACCACCATGATCCACAGCACTTCCCTGTCTCACAAGATGGGAGAAGGAGCTGAGACAGAAGTCCTGGGGCACTCTTTTCCCCAGACTCCCATACATTTTTCCTTTTCCCTTAGCTCATGTGATTTGTCTGCTCTGCCGGGCAACCTGTGTGATTGCTCTCACATCAAGCCTACAGCCATCCTTGCCCTCTACTGGCATCTGGTAGAAACACAGGAACACATCAAGCAACAGCTCCATCTCTTCAGCTAGTCAGAATCCCAGGGCGGGAGGAGAGGGTACAGAGACTCCCTGCAGTCCCTCATGGGGTGGGGAGCAAACCTCTCCAAACACTCTGTGAGCAGCTTCCTACAGCATCTGCAGCAGGAGCGTCCTGGTCAGACAGGGCACAGCAATCCCTTCTGCTCATTCTGTTCTGAGTTTTGCAAGGGGAAAATCTGTCACTTATTACAGTGGAATCTGATTTCAGGTTATTTATGAACAAACCAGTCTAGAAAACAAGAAGAAGCTCTGCCAGTTGCTGTCCACAGTGTTTCTTTCCTTCATTTCTATGGAAAGTACAGTCCAGTTGGTTTGTAAGCTCAGGGAACAAGAGCAAGAGTGGTCTGAGAAAATTGCTTGAATGGCTACCATGGGTGTGCAAGCAGGCTGGTAATGCTAGATGGCACTTTTAACTCTGAAGGGTGACACAGTGCTTGAACATGCTGTAGGCTTGAAAGGTTGCACTGAATCCTGCTGGAAAGCCAGTGTTGGGGTAGGATGCAGTGGCTGCACCAACAGTATGTAGAAATCTGAGACAAAGTAGAAAAAGAATTGTATTCACTTGAAGATTTGTGACACTTTAGCTTGGCAACAGATTACCGGGTAAATGGAGTCAGCACACCAACAGCACTGAAAATGTAGACCACAGTTTCAGTGTTCAGGCTGACCTATTCATAGAATCACAGAAGCATGGAATGCTTGGGGTTGGAAGGGTCCTTAAAGATTTATGTAGTTGCAACCCACTCTGCCATGGGCAGGGGCAACTCCCCCGAGACCGGATTGCTTAATGCCCCATCCAGCCTGGCCTTGAACACTATCAGGGACGAGGCACTCACAGCACAGTCCTGTCTTGTAAGGTTTGGATGGATCCTTCATATCAACCCCAGCTGTAAAATCCAAGAGATTCGATTCCTGATGCAATACACTATGAAAAGACTCACAGACTAGCAATAGCCATCTAACTACTGCAAACTACTTTATAATGAAAATACTCACAGACTAGCAATAGCCATCTATTTATATTAACTTGTTAAATAAGCTACTGTTGGTCACTATAATTTTCTAAAATTCAAAGTATTGAAAATAAATATGAAACTATATACAAGTAATAATTTTCAGAAAATAATTGTTCTCTTTCCTTAGTTTGTTTGTCCATAATAACAAATAGCAATGTACATCTCCAGCAATGGCACAAATAAATAGCAACAATTCTTTTATCAGAGAAGAAATGTTCAAATGGCAACTGTAGTTCAAACTTGTGATGCCATTTGTTCTCTTTAACTGCATAAATTACCAGTTATAAAATAACTTATTTTTATAAATTTTGATCTTGCCATAGAACAGCAATTGGAAAACCTGGATTATTCTTTGAGACAGTGTCAATGTGCACATTACTGGGGACGTATGTGCATGCCATCTGCCAAGATCAGACATTTTGCCTTGCCCAAAACCATACAGCAGTGCCATTGGGATTCTACTCTCCTTAGCCACTCCCAGCTTCTCTTCTAGTGTGCTTTTCTGCATGTCATTTTGATCAGTCTCCAGCCTCCACATTTAAGATGGAATTCTCCTCCAGCTCTTTAAATCTGCTTCTATTTTTTGTAACCTCAGAAGCTCAAAACCATCTAAACATCTCTCAACACCTCAGAGTTAGCAAGGTCTTCAAGAGCTTTCTGCTTTGGTCTTTGTCTGAAGAAGCTGCCATTGTGGTGGCATTTCACCCTTGAGCCATAGAGAGGGAGCTTCAACGTTGCTGTTGGATCCTGCTTCAGCACTAAATCCATTTGATTTTTCCTCTGCTCCACCTGGAAGGGAACTCTGTCCTTTGACTTACTGCCATACAAGCATTTACCTTGAAACTATCTGATCTATCAAATCTTACTTTACAGTAACAAACCCCATGATCTTGTCACCCAAATTTATGTCTGAGATAGATGTGACTAGGACTTCACCAGATCCTCTCAGCACCTAATGCAAATATTTTGCATTCCACATACTCATTTGAAACTGCATAAGTCTTTGGAGTAACAGATACTGTTCTTTGGAACATGTTTTGGCAGAGCAGCATGTTTAACTTTGCATCCCAGACAACATTTCCATGTGGCATTGTCCTTGGATGTTCTGGTGGCTCACAGAAAGCTCACATACCTCAAAAAGCAATTAAGACCTCGGAATTTCTTTTATTACTTTCAAAATATGTTTCTTTTCTGTCATTGCTTTTCATAGGGATTATAAGGAATTTGTGGAACAGATTTACTAGCAAAATCAAACCACAGTGCCCTTGTGTCCTGTAGAAGTGTTTGCTCCTCTGAACTAAAAAGACAAGTCTAAATATCTGAGATATTCCGTCCAGTTACCCTAAAGGCCAGACCTTCCTCTTACTTTTGAAGACCTTTAGAAATGTCCCATGCTACCACTGGTGAATGAATGCAGGTGCTCAGCTATTTACTTCATGTTGATCCTTATCTCCAGCTTCTGGTCTCCCACCCTTCTCAACTAAAGATGTTTCTCTCAAGATCGTGCTGCACAGAGATGTTTCTTTGCTGCTGTCTTGTCTGCAGCCTGGAAGAAGCAGTAGAGAAGCACTGTTTTGGGATGTGAATATTCACATTACCATCAAGCTGCACTACAGAAAAGATCAGAGGCTTTTGGTAAGTTGCATTAGTTACCAGAGCTTTCATGGGAGAGGCAGCCTGTTGGCCAATGAATTACATAGCTCAAAAGACACATTAAAAAATGTGTCAAAATATCATCTTTTTTATCAAATAAACATCTCCTGGATTACTTGTTTCCTTGCCTGTAATAAGCTCCAAATGTGCCCTGCTTTCATAGGATCTAAGTGACATCTTAGGTAATTTAATTTTAATAACAGCTGAGAAACTGCATTTTTTCCCCAGTTTTTGTATTAGGTAACAATATCTTTCAGCTTGACCCTTTGGTTACTAATTTCTTCAATTACAAAAGAAGAGAACTGATTTTCCTCTGTAATCCACAAATGAGGCTCTTATTCACCAGTAGCAAAGGTTCCCGAGATGAAAGCAAAAGGCATCTGGTCTATTGAAGTCAGCAGCAGAACTCCCACTGCCTGCAGCTTTGACAGAATTTCACACTGAGGATCAGGCATATCCTAATCTGTCCTGATCTTTTATGCAAAAGACTGGTAAAACAGCATTTAAAGTTTTATCAGATTAGATGAAGACGTACTTAACAAATCAAAGGCCTTTTAAAGATAAAACTTGTGCTTCAATGAGGCCTGAGTCATAATGTCTGAATGTTTGGAGACTGTGACTTAATTCTGCTGAGAGGGATACCTTGTTCAGGCTAATGATCTCACTGGAGCTGATGCCTGAGGAATCGTGCTGGCAGCAGCAAAATACAAGAGGCAGCTGGCCTCAGCAGTCTGATGTAGCAAAAGTTTGGCTCCCCATGACTCTTCAGATTCACCAACTCCCATTAAATTAGGTATTTTGTTCCCTCTCTCTTGTTACTGTCTAGGTATAGTAGAGGGGTTTGCTTATGCTCCTATAAACATGTATTAATAACTTAATCTTTGCACTTGATAGATGTAAAACCATCAATTTGCTTAGAACAACTCAACACGGTCATTTCCAAAGCAATAAAGTTTCTCCCTTTTATCCTTCCTACCAAGGGAGTACATTCCTGGTTTCTTTGCTTTGGGAACAAAATACAGCATGGAGAGAAACAAATAACTAAAATGCAGTGTGGGGAGAGACAAGTAACTTTTTTCCCTTGTTGAAAATTTGTTTTTGCTTAGTTTGAGTGATAACAGCTCTGCACATAAGAAAGGCCATGTTTCAACTCCCACTGACAGATGCACAAGAGGTGCATCCTTACTGCCCTGTAATTGTACAGTGAAGATGTATGTCTGGCCTGCATACTTTCCAAATTTTTTCTCATCCTGCATCCAAAAGAAAAGGCTGAAAATAAAAATGCCAGAGCAGAGAGTATCTTTGTCTTCTGCACAATCAGGCATATTCCATGGCATCACAGGTACCATTTTCACAAAATACATCCAGCTTCCCTTTAAAACCAATGAGAGATTTTGGCCCTAGAAGAAGGCTGTTTCAAATTCTCATTCCTTTGGGGTCTGGAAATCTGTTTTCCAGCAGAGTTCTATTCTTGACCTTTTCTTACCTATTTTTAGTAAGCTAACCTTATGCTTTAGCTTAAGTATTCTTTTCCTTTCAAAGTGTTATGGTCCAGTGTATTTACTTACAGTAATTGTATCCCCACTCCACTATTTTGTGCTCATTTTATAGACTAAACAAGGTGATGTCCTTCATCTTCTCGTTAACCAGCATATTTGCCTTTCTCTACTCCACTGCAGTGTGTACTGCAGTATTCAGGATTTTTTACAGATTAAAGTCATCAAATAAAGATTCCTTTTTCACACCAGGAAATTCAACAAGGAATAGTCTATTGCAGCAATAAACTCTAGGTGCTATTGTTATTGATACT
The DNA here is from genome assembly GCA_013399915.1 of Illadopsis cleaveri. Taxonomy (NCBI): domain Eukaryota; kingdom Metazoa; phylum Chordata; class Aves; order Passeriformes; family Timaliidae; genus Illadopsis; species Illadopsis cleaveri. The sequence goes on from VXBB01024436.1 coordinate 322,473, forward strand.
ACTGCTGTTTTATCAATAGCAATGCATTGTACTGTATCTGCTTTTCATACTCTAATCAACAGATGCATTTAGTTATTCCTTCTTCCCTTTCAAGGGAAATGCATCAAAGTCAAAGCATCGTTTTGTGTCTTCAGTTTACTGATTATCATTTTTTCCAGCTAGAATCATAACCCTGGAATCAAAATCACTTTGTTCTTTATGATTCACACTGTGTTTTCATATTTTTAACACACTTCAGTGTATGAGAACTGACATCACATTTTAGGTCAGACTTAACTCAAATCTGGCTGAAATTTCCTGAGCTTCCCTAGGGGAACAAAACCAAACCCTAGATATTCCAGGAAACATCCCCACAAGCAGCAGAATGGAGATTAAAAGCAAGAGTTATTTTCACCTTAAAAACAATTTGTTTTGTGTTTCAATTAAGAATGCAGGAGGGAAAACCACAGTAACTGCAGCTACAAAACCCTTGATGCAGGCAAAATTATAGCAAAGAAGTGCATTTTCTTCTGGTTTGCTTTACACTGCATGGGGATTGACTGGAGCTATGTTACCAAAGAACTGCAGCGTTATACCTCTCCTGGGGGGTGCCGACAGTACTCCATGTCTGGAGAAGAGCCCTAAAACAGAGGAAGAGTACTTGGGACTACAGCTGGGGTTGGGGACACAGGCTGAGCACTGAAGGCAGACCCAGAGAGACTCTGCACATCTGAAATGTCTTTTCTAAGAGGCTCTGAAGACACCCTAAAAACAGGGATTCTTTCACCAGAGGGGTGAGGGGAACTGTGTTACCTGCAGCACCTCGTGCCATGGATACACAGACACTCTGCTGAGGTCCTTTGCTCTGGTGATCCACCCCTCATCCCAGATCCTGAACTCAGCTTTCACAATGGGGAAGGCTGTAATTCCCAAAACACCTGGAGACAAATCAGCCAAGCTTCTTATGTCAGTCCTGTGCATGCTGCATGACTTATGTGAGCCTGGAATATGGCATTTACCTTTGGTGATCTGCCTTCACTTACCAAAAAGTCAGTTTTCCAACCACTGTGATTGCAAGGGAAACCTGAACACAGACTGATGCATTGGTATTTGCTACCTGAAAAATGGCTCTCTAAGCTACTCTGCTCACCTTAGTAGGTGTCTGAGTGTTAGTGCCTTGTGGTGACAATGAAATATTGGTGAATTTTAGGAAGAAGAACCAACTAACTTGTTTATCATCCTCATCGCACACTGTCTCTCCCTCCCTTCCTCACAGCTGCTTAATAAGCAGCTGTCCTCATTCCAGCTCTATCTCCTTTTGATAATTCTGCAGAACTGTCATATTTTTTCTACCTAGTTTTGCAGCACACTGAAGTTTTGAAAGCATGGAAAATTGATAAACCAAATTGCACTTCTGCATAGAAATATTATTTTACTACTTTTCTCAAATGTATGCTGAGTTCAGTAAATAAATACACATTTAAATAGAACAGCAGCTGAGTTTTTTCTTTCAATTTGATGTTCCCAAATCTAAACACCTTGCTTTAAAAGTGGATCTAATTTGCTAAAACAACAGCTGATTTAAGTAAACATCAAGCACTGCCAGGATCTTTGTGCTGATGGCTTTTGGTAATAGAACATCATTTCCCTGCCATGAAGTGCTTCATGTGACAAGGACAACAAATCTCTGAGACTTCAGTGTGAGAAACAAAAACTGAATTTCACTGGCAAACAGATGAAAGCTATTTCTTTCTTTTTTCTTTAACCTCACTCAGTGAATGTACTGTAAGGAAATCTTAAGGCTCAACAGGGAAAAATATTGATAACACCAGAAACTTCTTCCCACCAAAATGTTCACTCTGAAAACATAAAAAAGTATTTAAAGATATTGTGATATTATCCAACATTTTTCTTTATGCCTAAAACTCAAGACAAATGAAAATACTTGGGAATGCTTTGGGAAAAAGGGAACATCAGCATCAGGGAATGATCTGCTTAGGGGAATCTGTTGTTCTTCCAACAACTCCCAATACCTCCAAGTGAAACTTAGAGGCTTCCTTTACTTCTATACCTAGCACAAGGATAATCTGAGTGTTGATGTTAACCCACACTAGATCATCCTTCTATCCTCCCTGGGGATAGATGGTTTTGATTGTGAGAGGTCCTTATTCTTACAAAGAATTTCAGGTCTCAAAAAGACTTCTAGAAGTGGGGATTTGGCTTTGAGTCTTGTAATAACTGCTGAGCATCCATCATGAAGATACTCATCAGGCACTTTCAATATATATATATTTCAAAACATCTGCAGGAAGATAATCCAACAGGCAGAAGAAATGTTGGGAGAGACTCTAATGGAGCTTGAAAGGAGACACCAGCTCTTACTGAGTCCTTCCTATGGCATGTGTGACTCTTGCAAAGACTGTGTTTGCTTCCTTATATGTATCACCAGGCTTGAGTTACCCACCCTAGGTTATTTTAATTAACAGATAAAGCAAGGGCTTTTTGGAGTGCCAGGGGCAGCGAGTCCCGGTAATTTAGAACACATTCTAGTACACATTCTCTGTGCTTCAGCGATCCCAGCTGAAAAAAGCAGTAGAGCACTTGAATTTTTCCCTGTTGTGAAGTGTTTTGAAATCTGCTAGATCAAAGCAAAGAGCAATGTTATCAACATTATCACTTCACTGTGTTGGCAAACTCTTCATATGTATTGCTGATTTCTGATTGCTTCTTGTCCCCATGCCCCCAGAGTGACAGCTATGGAAAAGGCAGGCAGGTACCACATCTCAGCAGTTTCAGGTAAAGACGGATGGAAATGATGGGAAGAGCTAGAGACAAAGCAGGGAAAACTACCCATTGGTTTGCATCTCCAGATGAGATGAATCTTCACTGGCTCCTGATATCCGTCAAACCTGAATATCACCTGAAGGTTAAATCCAAGCTGAGAGATCACCACAGCCCTCAGTACCATGGCTGAACTTCCACATAGTTGTCAGTGTAACTGACAGAGACAGCAAATTATGGCTCCCCAATTTAGACTGAACTTGCTGGTTCTTGCCATCTGCAGGAACATGTCCTGAGCACCAAATGATTTAGAGCATTGCTCTGAATAATCAAAGGAATAATGTGTGCACCCACTGCTATATTATACTGATGCATATGATAAATGAATTGACCTGTAATTTCCTGCAGCATTGGCTAGAGCAAGTATTTCCTTTTGTAGATTGTATTTATGGAAACCTGACTGTAGCAGGTCAGAGTGACTTGATACATGGCTGATGCAAGCAAAGATCTTTTAAAAGAAGTCAGACAGGCTGGGAAGAAGCTTTCCTCCCATCAGGCTCAAACATTGTTCTGTCACTTCATCTTCTGCAACTATGAGAAATCCAGGTGTCTGGTCACTGTCGGTCACACCACAATCATGCAGGGATAGTCACAGTTGAATTATTTGCAGCAGTCAAGATGTATCAGAAGTGTCTTCGAAAGGATCATCCCAGGTCAGTAAAGCAGTAGCAGTGGCACCCAGTTCAACACAGGCAAAACTTGGGCTATCCATAAGATTCAATAATTTTAAGAGCAATTTGATAGTGAAAATCAGAAGAATTTACTGCCATTGCTCTAATTTTTTTTTTTTTTGAGATAGACATTACAGAAGTGTATCTGTGTATAAGGAGATTCACAGTTTTATCCATTTGGGAAAGAAGAGCAAAAATTCATATGAGAAAAAACAATATGCTAAAGGCAACTATTATCTACCAACTGCTGTCTTGGTGAGGCTAAAAGAAATTAATAATCTTTCTGATTGCAGACAGCCTTTTAAAAAAACATAGGCACTCAGTATCAGTTGTCATAATTCATAAGATAGCTTACATAAAATCCCCAAAGTCCTTACTGAGCCCAGGCTCAGGCTCCCAGCCACACTCCTGTGCCACTTCTGTGCCCCACCAGGACCCAGCTGTGCTATTAAGCACCTGCCCTGGACAATCTCTAGAAAACAGTCAGCAAGATGAAGTATTACCTGAGCAAACTTCAGTGCAACTATCTTTATTTAAACAGTTCACTGCAGTAATTTCCCCCCACCTCCCCATTTTCCTATTTGTCTCACAAGCAGGGGCTGGGGAAAACATTCCTCACCCTCAGACAGAAGTCATTTTTTAAGCATGAGTTGTACATATTTTGAAACTTTGTATTATGAGTAACTCTCTAGAGCCCCGTCATGGTCCAGCCCAAATGTCCAGTTCCAGAAAATTTCTGATATGCCACCCTACATCCCCTGCACTTCCCTTTAATTGCTCTTCTCTTCTCTTCTCTTCTCTTCTCTTCCCTTCCCTTCTGCCTCTGACCAGATTGCTGGGTTATGGTAGTAATGGGAGAGAAATGGAGAGACCCCGAGGGGTTGGGTTTTGTCACATCCCTGGCTCTGAACACTGCCATTTCTCCCCTTCCTTCCTCTCTCTTGCTTTTCATCTTGATGCAAAAGGAAGTGGCACTTGGCTGCAAAGTCTTTTGTTTTGCCCCCTCTAGGGTAGGATTAACCAGTCTTCCTCACACTCCAATCCATCCTCTAGCCATGACAGACAGCTTCATCACCCTCCACCTCCCACCATTTCCTTCTGCTACCATGTGCTGCTGCCCACAGCAGACAAACAGTCACCATCAGGGTGTATCCTGATGTGTCCTGATGTTGCTGCATCTTGCTAACCATAAAAAGCCAAACCCAGTGATTCCACAGAAGAATATCTCCATTAGCAACTGAGAAAGCACACCAGGCACCGTGTCTGAAAAAAAAATTGAGAGACGTTTCTATTCATTTGCTACATCCAGGATCTGCCAGATGTTTTTGTAAAGTTCACAGCACTACCTATACAGATGCTCCTTCCCTCTCCCTCTGTAACTGTGCTCAGAAGAAACCAGACACTAGGCTGCTGCCATGGTGTCAGCACTGCAGTGACAAAAGCTTACCAGTGTGTATGCAATAAGCCTTCATTTTTCTGCCACCTCAATATAAAATAGCCCTCTTTCTGCTCTTCTGTAAGTATTATCGAGAAATTTTGGACTGAGATCACCACTGCCTTACTAAGAAACATACAATCTCCACCCAAATGGAAAGAAAGGGTGATTGTTCCTTGGGGAAGGTGACTCAAGGTTTGGTGGCAATGCAATGCTCCTTTTGATCACTATGTTAAACAAATAAAGTCTACAACAGAGAACGCCAATATTCCTTCTGCAGAAGAGGATATTAACAGTGTTGCCAAACACTTGCACAACATTTTCGACTGACAGATGCCCAAATGCTGCGTAAGAACAAGGACCAAAAAAAATAATCACAGTCATTAGCAAATATTTGAAATATGCCTGTATTATTAATCCTGCTTTAGTGATTGTTAGATAGTGGTATACAAAATCAAGGAATCAATCCTGCTGTGGAGAGAAAACCAACAATATAACCACAAATAAATGTCACATTAACACCCAGTCCACTGATGTACAACTTAGACACATTGGAAACATTATTCTGTGGTGTATCTCCATTGCCCTTATGTTGAGTAAATGGAATTGGAGGGAAGTTCCATTAATTCACAGGTTGCTGGACTGAAATGTTATCTCAGTCTATCAGCAGAAATAGTTGCCTATCTTGTTGGGAAGAAAAGTATTTTAAACTTGAAGTAATGCAAGTGACTATAATGTTATTACGAAGCTGAAATATTCAGTTAAAGGGGAAAGAACTTTCCTGGTCTATGTACAGAACGTCCCAAAATTTCAGTGTCTCAAAATTACACAAAATTAAGACAATGTAAAAGTTCATCCCTGGTGGCAGAACTTCCAAATCTTTTGACAAAGGCACCACAAGTCACAACCAATATCACAAGTTGGCAGTCATTGAGAAGTATGATAAGAACTGTGTGGAATGTGGAAGAAATTTGAAGGAATATATTTATTCCAGATGAAAGCCAGCAGCTTGTCTGATAATAAAAAATGTCATCAAGTGCTCTCCATGTCCAGTACAGGCAGGACATAGTAGTGAAGAGATCAACACTCATCTGAAGGATTGAAAAGAGTTTTCTAAGTCTAGGAATAAGATACAGAGCCCATTTTAGAGACTCTGATTTTGGAGGTTTTTAAAAGATCCTTGTGCCAGGGAACATCTCGGTTCAGATAGTTCTATCTGGATCAAACAAGCTGTAGGTGATGCCTTGAGATCCTCATAGATTTAAACTTCTGTGATGCCAAAATATTCTTCTGAAGTTTCAGTTTTGAACCTTCACCATTTTCTTTTTTTTTTTCCCAAAAGAAATCAAATAATTAAAAAGGGCTATTTCATCCTGTCTTGGATTGACAGAAGCACAGAAAATATTGCTGTGAGGCTTTTCAATAATCAGGAAGTTCTCTTAGGTTATTTATGGTTGCTGTCCCCCAGGCTGAAGACTGCAGACCATGGGATGGCTCCTCAACAGCAGCAGCCACAGCAGCTTCTCCTGTCCCTGGACTCCACCTGTAGCTGCTGTCTCTTAGTATACAACTAATATATATTAATTATTTGTTTAGTCTAGTCATCACCACTGATAGAAGCTACATATATGAAATGTGCTCCAAGTAATAAGCTAAAACCAAGTAGGATTTAAGCCCCACAGATAATATTGTTGCAGTAAATTCTTTTTCAATCCCCAAAACTGCACAGTGTCTGAGTGACTTCAAAACCTGAAGGATTGGTGGGGTGTGATAAAAGAGTTAAATTTACTAAGGATGAGGTACCTGTCTAGCACTATGAGAGGGCTGATGAAATCTGACAGGAGGTAAGGAGTGGTTATTCTCTCCTTAATTGCCTTGTTTTTAAAGTTAGTTCAAATCACACCAAAAAAAAAAAAACCGGGCAACTCTTCTCAAAATTCTGAGGAGCTGAGATCTGTTTTCCCAGTCAAAAATTACTCCAGGAATGTACATCTCATGCACACATACATCGTCATCTCAAAATATATGTGTTTGTGGAGAAGACCCAGTGATCCAGCTGACAGCTGATCTGAAGATGTGGGATAACAAGGTATGCTGACCTGATTCAAGAAGCTCACCACTGGGGAAATCTTGGAATAGAAAATGTCAAATGACATGATTAAATCTTTAATTAAAAATCAGAGATCCAGGAATGTTTTACATCTGCTATTCTCAGCCTCTGGAGCATCCAAAATCTTCTATAGATGAGAAAGCTCATGTCTGTGCCAAACTGTGTGTGCTCTGCCCCTCATGCTTCCAGCCCAGCCTTGTGAACACTGCAAGCAGCTGCCATAAAGTTGGTGAGAACAGAGCAAGGAGCCACACCAGCTGATGAGCATCTGGGTCTAAGAGAGGGGCTAATTACTCAGAAGAAGTAGTACTTGCTCGGGGTGTTGTTTGGATGAGGGAATCTGAGTCAAATCCTGTGTAAGGAAGAGTGCACCATATCCTGCACTCATATTGCTCTTACATCTGGAAACACTACGGCATCAGTACAAAGACTGGGAGAGGAGTATTTAGGTCACTTCAGTCCTGATAGCTCACAAAGCTGCTAGCACAGCTCCAATGTACAAGACCAGGGCCAAACACTTAGCAGAATTCCCATCAGTGGGCAATGCTGGATCCAATAATGTCTGAAGATTTGGCTTTCAGGTCTACATACAGTGGCAGGATCTGAACTGTTTTCTGCTGTTTTTTTCCTGTCCTGTACTACATGCATCAATGGGAGAGACCACAAAGAAGTTGGAAAATAAGCTAAGAATTATTCTCCACTGAGTCACGGTATTGAAACAACAAGGACGCAAGTGAAAATCCAAGCATGCAATAATGTGGTTATATAATGAATGCAGCAGTTAAATAACACTCATTAATGGCATTTCTACAGTTATGATTAGCCACCATAATATGATAGTCTTTAAGCTGCTTTACTCCAGGTTCAGGCAGCTTTAAAATCCACAAAAGACGCAGTTTGAGAATAAGAAACAGAATTGTATTGTGGTACCTATTCCCTTGGCTCCCACTCATCCCCTCATTCTTGTGTAAATGACGGTAACTCTGGAAGGGTTGTTTTAATTTCTAAGAGGCTCATCAGTGTGTTGGTAATGAAAATGCTGCCCATACTCAGGTCGTGCCTCTATACCCAGAGTCAGAGAGCAAATGATGAGGTGTGGGTGGGCAGCAGCTGATCCACTCCTGGGCTGAGCTAATTCTCTGTGCTCATTACAGCCTCTGCCACACAGAGCTGGATTTGAATGGAGGGTAAAGGATTCTGAACTGGTACCTTAAATGAGCACTCAAGCAATTCCAGACCAGGTCATATAAAAAAACCAGGCCATTTCAATTTTGCACTTTCATGCTTGGCAAGAACAGGAATGAACAAACTCCTACAGCAGTTTGAAAATGGCAAAGATAATAGTGTAGTACAAATATTTCTCATTGTTTCAAATGTCTCCTCCTGACTTTCAGTAAAGATTTTAAATGTATTAGTTTTTCTTTCCCAAGGAGGTTTAGGTGAGAGACACCTTTTTATGGAGGTTTCATTGTTTTCCATGCACATGGTATATACTCTGCAACCTTTTCTTTTTCCCCACAGAGACTTTATTGCTCTTGTTCCAGATACAGTGTTTTCTTTTTCACTGAGTTTGTCCATTATATTATATTTTAGCCTTGTGCACAACCATAATTTTCTGGTTCCTTTCCTAATAGCTTTGGAGAGCAATTCTTCTCATTAACCAGGTAATCATGACTTTCTGCATGCTGCTGAGAAGGGGTAAGCATGATGCCCTTTCAGAAGAGGGGATATGTCATTCACTGGCATGTAATAGCAGAATATTTATGCAAAGTCTGTGGTTTCTCCTCAAATAATAGGTAGTTAATATTTAAGCAAACTGTGTTAAATCTTTCTTTGTTGCACATAATTATGACATTGCTAAGGAAGGAGGAAAAAATCCCAGGCCATCAAGATGACTGAGGGGCTTTATGACTAAAACTACCTCTTGGTGTTGACTTTGGCCTCAGCTCTTGTCTGGACCAGACATAAAGAACATTCCTTTCATTTGGTGTTTACCTGCTCTTCTCATGCACATCTCTGTGCAATTTACCAGACTTGAAAAAGAGCAAGTAAAGCTCCCAGTCCAGTGAGTTTCCTGCCCTGTTCTCATTGTAGACAGCATTTGCAGCTGTTCTTTTTTGCCAAGAGTTTTATCTGATTTTGTTACCTCCAAGAACAAGTTCTCTCAGAGTGATGCAAGTTACTTCTTCATATACCAACTTTTGGTGAGAGCAATGTCCCTCAGGATGAGTTGGCTCAGCATCTAGCAGTCTATCCACCTTGGAGATTTCAATTGCCTGAATATTATTTCCTGAGATTGTGTACATGCCCACATTTCTGCAGGGGCTTTCTCCTCTGTCAAAATACTGTCAGCTTCACTTCAGAAAGAAACCCCAAAAAACCTACAAAATCCCCACCCTGTTCCTCTTTGTGCTGCAGAAGAACAAGGTATGAAATGCAGCATATTTTGGAAAATATAGACACTAATATTGCCTGTCCCACATACAGCAAGCTTGAAATGGCTGGTGTGCTCACTCTCTTCTGCTTATGGAGCAACTGTAGTTTTAGTGAGACTCAAATTAAAACTGTTATCATAAAGACTGAACAGAGGAAGTTAGCATTAGTTTATATTTCTTAAGTAGTCTGATGCTATAAGCCACTTATCATTAGCTCCTATGTCATCCAAGTTCTCAGTACAGGGATCCAACTTTTATGGGGAAAAAGGGCAATGAGAGCTTCATGGTTTTAACAGCTGCCTATTAAGTGAGTCACAGGGTGACAAGAAATAACATTTGGTGACAGTCTTGTGGTTGGGACACTGTGTGTCTCAGATTGCTCAAGTAGTTTTCATCCACTACTAAGGAAGTTATCACTGAATTTGCTTATTCCTTTAAAAGTTGTTTTTCCGGCCATTTGTCTGAGCTCTGAGTCAAGAAGTGGAATAATCTCTAAAGCTATGACAGCATCAGAGTACCACAGTTTGATAAAAAAGTCATGTCACTTTTACACCACAAAACCGCAAATGGTTTTCTGAGCAATTATGTGCTATGGGTTTGACCTTTATCCTTTCCCAACTCAGTGCTTTGCCTCTTCTCCATCAGGAATTTTTGTGTGTGTAGGTGGTTTGTGGGGATTTTTTTTTTCCCAGTGTATCATCAGCATTAGGAATGTTGGTCATATGCCAGGTCAGCTTACAGTTTTAGAAATGGCACCATTCAACCATAGGACAGTAAACAATGATTTCAAAAAGTGCCAAAACTAGTATTTTGGAAATGTGTGGGTATAATGAGAGTAAAAGGTGGGAGAAGTGGGGGGAAAGCAACTTGTTCAGTTCCTTGGGACCATTTCCTTTGTATACCTTGGCACAGGTAACTGTTACTAAAGTATGGTGTGCATTTTATTGTACTGAGCTAGAAAAAGAACTTAGCTGAATTTTCATAACAAGACCAAACAAAAAAAGGGTGTTTGAGCACTGGAATAGGTTCCACAGGGAAGTAGTCACCTCTGACAGAGTTCCAGAAGCATTTGGACATTGCTCTCAGGCACATGGTGTGACTCGTGGGGCTGTCCTTTGCAGGGCCAGGAGCTGGACTCAATGATCCCTGTGGGTCACTTCCAGCTCAGGGTATTCTATGATTCTCTAAGTAAGATGGGAAAAATATTACCAATTATTTAATAATAATCATGATAGGAAGCACTCAGTTCCCACAAAACCTTAAAGACATGGTGGTAAGACGAGAAAAAGCGTGTGCATTACTTTCTGTGTTATCAACTCTACAAAACTTCCAATGGCATGTTCCAGTGCTCCATACTTTTATCTCCTGAGAAAACTCTACAGTAACAAATAGCACTGTGGTGCCTCTTATACTGCATTTGGCTTCTGTGTCCAAGCAGATTTTTGTAAAAGTTGTGGTGAAGAGGCTTAATGTATAAATTACACTCAAGTATGGATTGCATCATAAAATTTACCTTCATGGTGTGGACAGAGGAGGAGCATTGCTTTAAAAACCAATGAGTGTCAGTTTTTCCTTGGATGAGTGGGTGTGGGGTTTGGGGTAAGGTTTTAGGATATGTTGCAATCTCTTTTGTCAGTTGTGGGGGCTGGGCAGATGAAGTGGCTGGTCTAAAAGGCATAAACATCATCTGTGGAAAGAGCTTAAACACTCCCATCCCACACATGGTGATATCTGAGCAGCAGGGACCACAGGTGCTGTCAAAAGAAGAGATAATGAAAAGAATAAAGGACCTAAAAAGTGTATTGGTATACTGGAATCCTAAGAATTTTTGTTGTCTTTGTACTCCCTTCTATGAATACAGAGCCACATCCTCTGGCCCAAACCTTTCTGGTAGCTCAAATAATTGCATGTGTTTTTTAATTTTCACCAAATCCATGTACAGCTATCCCTGCATTCCTTCAAAGGAGACCTTTCCCAGCTCTTTAATACTTCTTAAAATATCCCTGTGTAAGCTCAGCATTAGTTATTTTGAAAGAGATGGGGACTGAAGGTGAGAGAATGAAGGTTTTGTCAAGAGATGCATTCTCTTTTCTTCATTGCCATGATTTTGACCTTTAAGAAGGGAACAGAATGCACAAAGGAATCTGCAATAGGAGACTGTAAGGAGGTTTTCCCCCTCAGGTTTCTTTTCACCTGGTAAAGCTGTATAGTCTCAAGTTCATGTGGAAATCTCTGCCACAACTAACACACAAAACACAGAAGACTGATGCGTGGCAGCCACCTTTAATTCCAGTGGATTTAATAAACTGATTAACTGGATCTAATAAACATCTGAATTATTTTAAATACATGCCCCAATCATATATATCTCATTTTTTGGCAGAGGCAGAAAAGACCTACAGTGATTTTTTGGATAGTAAGAGTCAGAAAACAAGAGGAGCCAAAGAAGAAAACATGAATGGAAATTTAAGAAAAAATCCCTTCACCTAAGTACAGATGAGCAGCTTTTGGTTTTTAGCATTTGCTGTTGAATTCAAAGGAAGACATGGTGCCCATCTCTTGACTTGCTAAAAATATCCAGCATTATCAGGTATTGACTGCAGTTAAGGAAAGATGTGCTGCTTTGCTCTCTGCTGCAATTGAATAATATACGTGAGGTTTTCTTTCACTTGATAATTTGTTTTATTAATGATGTTGCACACTGAAATTGTGTGTAAGGCTGTCAATTTTGAGAAGACAGGAGACTTGAAAGAGAAATATACAAATATGATGGAAGGGAGAAATAACAAAACCTCTCAGTGACATTGCTGGCAATAGTTCATTAAGACAGTCCAAACATCTGAAGGATATCAGATCTCAGAAGCAGACACCTCATAAGAAAAGAAGTAGGTTAGCTCACATGCACCTTGTGACTTTGCTAGAGCCAGAACAGAACATACACATGGCCAGGTAAGGTAGTCTAGAAGGAGAAAGAACATCTTTAGGGGCACACAAAAGCATAGAGGAGCTTTACCATAGCTTGACAAAATCTGGCTCTGGAGAGAAAATGGGGAACTAGGTTTATAAATACATGAGTATGGAGACTGGTCAATGGGAATGACGGCACAGGGAAGTAAAATTGTTTCCTGCTACTGTGACACTTACAAGCAAAACTGGACTTTTGTGTCTTTTTATAAAGCCATCCAAATCAAGCATGGAAGATAAAGTATTTTCCCAGCCCTAAAGCAGCTCAAGCCTCAGCTGGTTATAATGCTTCCCCCAACTTCAGACCATCTATAAAATTTTGCAGTTAAAATAAACAAATTCTTCCCTGTCTGTCTTTCATATAGGAGATAAAAATCCTTGTCTGCTTGTTTAAAAATGCAAGTAAAGCTGCAAATATGTCTCCTCTGAAACAGGCAGAAACATTCTTTTATATTCTTTAGTTCATGGCCAGGTTTCATTCATTTGTGTCCTTCTCAGCAACATTCACCCTGAGAATAGAACAGAGGCCCTTCTTACTGTGAAGTGTTCCTGAGAATGACAATTTCCTTTTCCCTGGGAGTTATACAATGTCTGTGCCCATACAAATACCCTGAATGGATGAAGATATGAGTACTGCTCTTTTCCTCTCTGAACAACACTAACCTTTCCTGAGCTGCCCCTTAGAGATGTGCTGCCATCGCTGGTTTGGTCATTTCCAGGAATGACTGATCATGAGGTGGTAGAGCTCAGAGGGTCTTTTACTGCCTGGCCTAAGGGTGGATATCTGATACCTGAAGCTAGAAAGCTTCATGAGCTTAGTTGTGATTTGTGCTTTGACTCCTGCTCACTGTGCACTTGCTTGCTTGCTTGTAAGGGGCTCTGTAAACAGGGCAGGGACTTGTGCTGCCCCTTGCCAGGATGGTCTCTCTGTCCCCGTCTGGACCTTCAGGAATAAAGGGAGCAATATTTCCTTGGAAACATCAGTCATGTCTATGACCCATGCTTTCCTGCAGACGCTGTGCAGGCTGGGTAGGATTCATCCTGGCTGAGGCTGTTCTGCAAAGCTACCTCTTCTCCCATATAAAAGCTGAGCAGAGAAATGAGCTCCTCAGGACCTGTTAGGACAGGTTGGAATGGGAGGAGTTGCATAAAGGCATCTTCAGCTAAAGCTGTTCTCAATCTGGAGCCATTCTGCTACAATGTAGGAAGCATGCCCTGGTGAGAACAGGGGAGCAGAGCAGTTAGTCCAGGTGAGGGCAGAGAAAATAACCCTTGCCATGAACCCCCTGACTTTGGGGGTGTGTGGCAAAAATGTACCAGAGGTGAGAACAAAGCACAGATGTGAGGGCTTGCTGTTGTTGTTGTAGACTGTAGAATTGGCCATTGAGTTACTGAGTTCATCTATTCCTGTTTTCAGACACAGGGTTGTGCAACCCAGAGGTCAGTGGGAGTGTGCACAGGCAGAAGCTGTGCTGCAGCGCTGTGAGGTGAGGGAGACAACTGAGAACGGCAGGTCAGTGCCAGGGTTGTTCCTTATATGGCTACTAAATATCTGTAGTGTGTTTCTTGGTATATGGTTTACGGTAAGAAGCTTCAGGTGCTATGTTCCTGCTCTGCTGAATATCAAATGCTGTTGCTGAGGCTGCACTGAGCTGCACAGGGCTGAGGCCAGAAGCACACACACAGCTGGGATTCATTCAAATACTAAGCATTTGACTAGCCAACCCTGATATGGGCCTGCAAAACTGCTGCCAAAAATCCCTCCCTTTCCAGTGACTGGCAAAGGTGGCAAACATCCTGCAGGAAGCCTCATCCTGGGGCTGGCAGCACGTCCCCTCCACAGTGGGAGTGAACAGGGCAGGGTGCTCTCAGGATGGGGTCCCCAGAAGAGATTTAACTTAGCCAAGGATAGACTACTTTCTATATCAGGCCCTGCTTTGGTTTTTGTTTCTTTTATTGAGAATATCTAATGGGAAAACTCCTGTTTGCCAGGAAGAAACCTAAACTACATCTGGACTAAGCTGTAATGCTGGCTGCCTGGCTGTGAGTGGTACCTGTGCACAGCTTGTTTTAAACAGCACCTATTTACGTTTTCAGGGGTTATTTTTCCTCTTTTAGAACACACTACCACTGGCAATCATCCACTAGCACTGCTTCTTTGGGGGCTTAGTGAATCATGCTCGGAGAACATGCCATGTTTTTGATTGCTGGAACATTGCTTTTCTGCACTATGGGACTTTTGAAGTGGAAATATTTTCAGCTTTCCCAAACCCACAAAAATACTGTTTATCAGTGCCCTAGAAATCAGTGTTTAAACCAAACAATTTAGTGCAATGAGGAGGTTGTTTTGCCTTATGGGAAACAAATTTTAAAGGCAAACAAATTGCTTTATAAATACACATACACCTACACACACCCCCGTACACACACACACACATATACATACACACATACACACACACACATATATATATATGAAAGACAGATATGAAGATGGTTCAGGCAACTCTAAAACTCTAAAGCTGTGTCTTTAAATACACATTTTATAGGTGTGATAGTGCAAGGTTTTCATGGTCGACTACTATGAGCTGACTTTTTATAAATAATGTTTGAGGACTAAATAAAACTTATTCATTTCCTGTTTCAAGCATCTGCCAAATACTTCTGATTCTTGGGAGACTACAGAAGTGATAGGCTTCATCTAGCGCTTCAGAAATTCTGCTACCAGACTGTAGAGTTGCATTAAATGTTGGGTGTTTTTTGTTTCTTATTTTTAAACACTGAATTATCGCCTTCATATTTTTTTGAGCTTTGCCTATGCAATTCTTACGCTTTTTTAATCACTACAAATTATTCTGTGGATCATCCTTCAAAAATATCAAAGCTGTCCCAGCATTAGTTTTGAACAACTGCCTTTTACTTCATGGTACAGCTCTAGTTGCCTTTGTTTTACTTAGACCTCCAGGATCTTATGATGAGAGTAGTGCAGTCTCTGGTCTTTTCAAGCCATTTTAAAATTCTAAATATCTGTGTCTTATGGGGCCATTGTAAGGAAGAAAAAGAACCTGGTACGTGACACAGTCAGACACAAACCCACCTAGGGATATGCAATGAGCACACCAAGGTGTGAGCACACCTCTGCACCAGTGACCACAGCTTTAAGCTGTGGTAATAAAGCATGTTCAAATTACTTCTTAAAGTCTTGAATTGTCAAGCTAAGAGACATTAATTAAAACATCATAAACCATGGTTCTTGAAAAGGAAATGGAGAAGGCACTCACTTCTTGTTTTTACAGCAAATGTAGTACAGTGTATTTGTGATTAAGCTTTCTGACCACAGTAAATTCCCAGAGGGAAGATTCTTTAAACATAGCAACCACAAAATGACAGAAAGTAGGGATTTTCTAGTCTGCACTTTAAAGAAGTCTCCAGAAGTTAATGGTCACATTTAAATCTAATGATGTTGGAAATGACTAGATATTGTATGCATGAGCTTGGATAAATGTATAGACTTGTTTGGAAAATGTTGAAGAAAAATGGATGCTCTGTGGTGTGAGGTTGGGTTAATGCAGGAGAATTACTTCAATGTATCTATCAAATGACAGGTTATTTGTTTGTTTTTACTTTTATTGGAATTTTGTGATGCTCTAGTGAGAGGTGCATGAACTGCTACAAGCTCTTCTAAAAAACTCTGATGTTCACCTGATGGAGGCAGGCTGGGATGCTGTGAGAATTATGCAGCATCTGCAATTAAGCTGTGATCTAAAATCTTTCTCTTATGGCTGTCTTGTCATTCTCCCATTCTGCAAAATGAAAGCAATTTTATGTAATTCCCCATTTTGTGAGGGATTTTGATTCAGGGAAGTCACCATGTAGGACTTGCCTTTCCTCAACACCAATTTTAAAATCGCTTTGCCCACTGTGAATAAATTATGCAGAGATATGAAGGCACAGGAGCCTGGAGTGAAACAGCTGTATAAAGTCACTCCAACAAGCCTGACTTCCTTTTCTGTGTGGTAACAATTATGCAATAACTGTGACAATAAAATGCAGGTTGAGAATAAAATAAGCTATAAAAGGATAAGTGAAATCTGCGTATATCACAAACCTAACCACATTTTAAGTAGCCTGTAGATCCCACAGGCTGCAGGTGAAATATCTTGGGGTGAGTGGTGAATGAATTTTTTGATTTTATTTTTATGGTCTTCTGGGGGTTTTCTACTTTTTGGAGAGCCTTTGGTGTTGCTCGTTGTTGCTGTTGTTCCAATTTGGGGGGTTTTGGGGGGCATTATCCCCCCCCTCCATAGTAGCTGTTCTTCCTTAACAGAAGAAACAAACCTGTTTACTAAATGCACTGATTTCTCCTCACGACAACTCTTGTTATTGTTTTAAATCACTTGGAACATTCTCAAACTAGATCAGACAACATATTAGACAAAATTTAGGATAGGTAGTGCTCTAGCACTTTTCCAAAAGAAAAGAACTAGACAGAATTGAGGTACTTTGTGATGCTTGATAGAAGTGCTGTGTATACATGCCAATGCATCCCTGTAGGGTTGCAAAAGAGAAAAAAGGAGGCTGAAGGCAGCTGCTTCAGAAAGGTATTCATGCATTTTTAAAAGAGACAAATTGGACTTCGATTCTGCCAGAAAAAAATCAGCAGCTGAAATTATTTTTGTCTCTTGTCCTGAACTTTTCAGCTGTGTTTTGAGTCTTTTCACTGTTTCCTCCTTGAACATGGCATTTTTTGTTCTTGCTTGCTTTCTGTTCAAGTCCAACCAATCTGTACTCCAGGCTACATCTGTATTAGCAACTTTCATGAGAAGTCACATTTCATGAGAAAAGACCCAATGCAGGGTAGAAGTGGTAAAAATGTAAAAATGTTTTAATTCCCTGGATCTTATACAGTGCTATTCCTGGAGCTCTGGGTAATGGATGGTATGGAAACACCTCGTATTTGTAAACTACTATTCTTAGCTGACTTTTGGAATATGAGTATGGTTTTTAAAATAAACTTTCAGCTAAGCACATGTGCTTATTACAACAGGACAGAGCAAGATAACCTTGCATGGACTTGCTATGTCACCCTGCTCTTAAGCTGTAAATTCTTTTGATATGATCAGTTATTTCTGCCAGTCATCATGAGGACATCTTTATTAATGATATTTCCTAATAGGAGTTATTTATGTGTGATACTGTGGATAGAGAATAATTGCATCTTCTCCAAAACTCTCCATTTACTTCTGGTGTGAGATTAACAATTTCAAGGCGCATTCAAAGGTTATAGAGCAGTTCTTGGCTTTACAGGAACAAAATGTCATGGAAATGCCACCTCTCAGCTCCCTCTCCATCAGCAATAGCAAGTATTTGATCAGTGTGTACTTTCCATTCAGCTTAGCATCCTTGGGCTGGTTTGGCACATCTGCTCTTTTGGAGAAGTCTTACATTTGTGATAACGTGGTCACAGAAGTGTCAAGGGGACCCTCCCTTATTATTTCAGTGAGATTGGTTTAGATAACAAAACAAGGGGAAGGCATGGGTAGACTTTCATGAAATACATAAAGAGGCCATTGTTATTTAATTGAAGTTTAAAAAAAGCATTTTTAAAGAAGTTTTTTACAGTGAGAGTGGTAAAACACTGGAACAGGTTGCCCAGAGAGGTCGTGGATGCCCCATCCCTGGAAACATTCAAGGCCAGGCCTTGAAGATGTCCCTGGTCACTGCAGGGAGGCTGGACAAGACGGCCTTCAAATGTCCCATCAAACTCTATAGTCATCTTGACTCACCCCACCCTAAGGTGGGTCAAGTCATCCTTGCTTTCTGTGATTTCTTCTGGATTTGTATAAAGATAGAGAAATCCCAAGTCCTGATCCTCATTTGGAGCAGCCAAGCCCTAGCTCTTTAGTAATGCTGGTGTTTTCCCCACGTTGGTGCTCTGGCACCTGACCAGCCAAGGGGTGCCAGAGGGCTGTAGAGCTCTAGACTCTGCAGGTCCTCAGCTCTGAGGTGTGGCACAGCAAGAACTGTGCCACTGGACTTGAATTTGCCCATTTGCTCTTGAGCACAGCTGTTCAAGACCCACCAGGAAACCCCATCACCCTCTGCCTGTGAACTACCCCAAGCTCCCTTCCACCAGCTCCCAAAGACACAGGGCATGCATCTAATGGCTCCCCACTCGAGTCTGCGCAGGAGAACAAGAAAAGAAAAAATACTCAGTGGGAGGCCTTCTGTAGGAATTCTGCAGCTCTTCTTGCTGGAGAGCCAAAGGAAACCAAAGAATAAGCGAAAATTAAGCCACTTGCTGTTAACCCCAAATATGGGCAAAAAGTAGGAGCAGCTATATTACATGCTATTGCCTTGAAGGAAGAGAAAAAGACTTATTATTTTAAATCTATGCAGAGAAACTGAATTCCAGGGGGAAAGCACTGATAGCAATCTGCTACAAATCCAAGATTACAGTCCAGACAAAGTAGACTTGTTCTTGTTCTCTAACAAGAAATTTATTATCTCACACAGCCCATTCAAAAGAGCTTCTGACCAGGTAATTAGAGTCCTAAATTCCGCTTTCAAGGTTTTGTCATATATTACTCCCTGTTTGTTTTTTATCATGCAAGCTCAGACACTCCAGTGATAAACTGTTTGCTCTGTGGCCTTGCTGTGGTACATGGAAAACTTTCCATGACTGTATTGCTGTGGAACAGAAATAGCTAGGCATGTCTCAAGCAGCTTCTGAAACCCAGTTTGGATCCTGATGAAAAGAGGGATTGTTCAGAGGCTCATCACTGTCCCATACAACTTATTTGTTTCTCTTTAAATGTGTTAAGTGAAAGAGCGTGAAACGCTGGGAAGAGATTTTATTTTATATTCTCTCAATAGCTTTTAGAGGTGCAGAAAGCTGTGTGTTTCTTGAAAAACATTTTTCAGAATGTTTCTTTTTTTTTTTTCCCCTCCAATGCAGTACTGTATTGGACAGAGATATCTTCCCCATTTTTCAGCAATTATATTAATATTTCTCCATTAATTTTACCCTTACGTAGAGACAAATGGAATGTTTACCTGGTTCTCCTTCTGGAATTTTCCACAGGCAAAATTTCCAGCTGGTCCATAGTGACTCTGGGTGCTGGTATTTCAGATACAGACAGATGAGAGGAGAAATCACTATTTTCTGCCTCAGTCGCTACTGTTATAAGGATCTGACTTCATTCTTCCCTTCTGTTCAAAATTTCTTGGCTCAGCCATCTCACTGCTTCATGCTTCTTTTCCTTCTTTGAAGGACTCCTTCAATTTCTACCATCTCCCTCTTTTTGTTTCACTGGGGCATGACTTGTAATGCTAAAAAAATAACAAGTGGCTACAGCTAATGGATAGCTGACTCTATCAGACTTAGTTGAGATTGTATAAGGTTACTCCTTGTTCTCCAGGCAACTAAAATTGGCATTAAAATAGTTATTCTTGTGGGTTTTATCTTTAAGAAATAATCCTTTGTATTTTATATGTGAGGGCAAGAACACTCATTACTTAACTTTTCTTCCTCCAGATCATGTTGAAATTTCTCAGGCCTTTTTTGTCATTTAAAAAGGCTTAATAATCTTTCTTTTTGGGCTGATTTATCCTAGCTGGGCCAGTAAGCCATACAGGAAATTCTGTTTATCTTTGGAAGATTTTTCTAAATGATTTTGTTTGTTTGTTTATTAAAGTTAGTAACTTAATTTTTTCCCCTCTACGGATGCATCTTAGTGAGTTTCAAGAAAATATTAATTTTAGAAATGAACTGTAGTCACTAAAAGGCCTTGGGGGAAAAACTGAACCATTCTGTGGTTGGTGAGAAAATGTGGAAATTTGCACCTTCAAGGAGTGGTCATAAAAATCCTGCTGGATTTGGGGTTCCACATGAGCTAGATGCTAGTTTTGTAGTAAATCTACTAATAGAAATATGGTCCCCATTAGCAGTCTCAGTAGGTACAAGAGTATTTAGACAACAGATGCTAGACAGTAGAAACTTCCTTCCCTGCAGATGACTTCACATGGAAGCATTTTCAGAAATTGTCTGCGTCGTGGTTCAAGATTACTGTCAGATAAATTTGAAGGCTTCAAATTTGAGTCCTTAAATCTCTCCAAATTACTTCAGCATTATTCTTCTACCACTCTTGTTGTCTGTAACATCATAGGGGTGTAAGAACATTGAATTCCACTGGTCGAACAGGAAAAAGCTGAACACAGAATATTCCTTTTTAATGGACCTCTTCTGTGCCTTTGTGTGTATGGCTGTGTCCTCTGCCTTGATGGACATCTTTTTCACATAGATCCTCTTTTGTTCTGCAATGCATGCACAAGTAATGCCTGTATCTATTCCCTTACTTAGGCCTGGATGTATCTGTCATCCAGCTTGGACTGTTTACCTGTATTTCATGCAGTTCTGAAGCTTGTAGGCACCTCATAGCAATATAATCCTGCCTAAAGGGCTGGAAGGACTGTACCTAAGCTTCTGGCACTGTGCTTTTCCATACACAGTGCTCCCACAGCCAGAGTTTCCAGAGATACCCTATCAATAGCTCAGTACCAAGTCCTATTCTCAATGAACCATGGAAAGCAGAATCCTCAGCTAATACCCTTAGGGGGAAAAGTACTTGAGCACTCCAGAGCTTTTGAATTGGAAGCCTGAAGGTCTTGTTATGATGGATTCAAGGTTTCCAGCTGTGACACTGTGACCCGCTGTTTCATTTTAGTGATGTCACTTCATAGCATATAAGCAACTTAAAAGTTTCCCAGGACATCATTACGCTGTTTAATAAACAAATAAACTGTGTCTCAAGATTGCAGCTCTGAAGTCAGAACAGTTAAAATTATTTTAACTGTGTACATATCCTGATAAACTCTGGTTGTGTGAGCCCTTTAGTCAAATCTGAGAGAGGATGAGGATGCTGGTCAGGTATCTTCCTCACTAGCTCCCATGGGCCTTACCAGATGGTTAGAGAAAACACATCAGGGTGTTCAAACAAACCACTGCAGTTTAGCAGTAGTTGAAGCAGATCTGGGGACCTCAGAGGGAAAAATGTGTTGGAGGATACAAGGCCTCTGCAAGGATGAGGAGATTTCAGACAGATTCCAAGAGAACTTTTGAGTTCAGCTCTTGGCAAACACTTTCCTTGCATAGGAGTTGCGGCAAAAAGTCTCTCTTTGAATCTGGTTGTGCCTGATGGAGATAAATAAAATAAAGCAGGAAATGGAGTGGATTTGAGATTGAAATAACCTTTTCGTACAGCTCTTGCCCTTGTCCAGAGGAGATGTCAGATGTTGCTTTTTGGAAGATGGAGGGATTCCTAGGAAACTCAGTCTGCTGTGTCTCTGCACAGGGTTCAGTCAATGGCATCAGTGTTCCCTCAGGAGCTGCTGGCTGTTGTTTTGCAGGTGTTTGGAATGAATACAAACAGTACAGGCAGATTTCAATGATACTCAGGGTAATCTGTGTACCTGCAAGTCTTGCTGCTAGGACAGTTTTTAGGCGTGTTTTGAGTTTGTTTCTTCCACCTCTGCCCATGATCAGGAAGAAAGGGTGCAGCTAGTAGTAACATTTCATGGTCCAGCAGAGAAGCTGTCCTGAAGGAGAGAGGGAAATGGGACTGGAAATAGATAGTGGTGTAAGGATTGGATGGGAAGAAAGACCTGAAATGGGGTGGGTTTGGTTTGCTTTCTTAAGGGCAAGTTGCATTTCTGGAGCATGCTAAAGGCTGGTGGGGGAAGGAAAGGCAAGGATGGGGGGGGAGAAGGCTGCATGGTGAGAGCCTCTGCTTAACAATTGCCCCTCACTTATTTCACCATTTTTCTTTTTGCTCCCTACATGCGATCAAAAGGCAGTGATTTTTGAGAAGACTTCAGCTGAATATGAAAGAAAATACTAGAGGGGGAAAGGGTGCTATTTTAATAACTTATTAATAACTAGTTTCCTTGAAACAAACAGGTAGAGTTTATTTTCAGACGTGACTTCCTCTGAGGAGGGCAGAGTTTTAAGTGTGGTGCATCATGGAGAAATGGATTGTCAGGTTAGAAAATCCTGATCCATGCAGCCAAGACACCTGACAAACATCAGGGACTGTGTTGTACAGAGAATGGAAAATCACCAGCGTGTTCCAGAGCAAGACCAGGTTTGGGGTGGGGAGGGGTGAGGGATGTTAGTTAACCTTGGATGAAATCGTAACTGAATGTGCTGGAGACTTTCTGCAACAGAAACTGATTGTATCTTGTGTATAGATAAAAGTGGATGGTCAGAAATGTTTCTCTTCTGCTAGAGTTTTTGCCTGGAGCTGTAATTTACTGCAAATCAGGGAAGTAGCTTTTCTTTCCGCCGCTAAAAATGTAAGAAGAAATATAGAGACGTTTTTATTGTAGGACAAATTTCCAGGGCTAACCATGGGGTCATATGCTCTGGTGTTGTCATGATTAAAATTTTCACTGCTGTCAGGAAGCACATTGTACTCTGGCAACACATTTCTCCTGATACTATTCCCTCTTTTAGGGATTACTGCTTTGGTTCTCTGTCACATTCATATGCTGAAAACCAGCTGGAGCATCCTGCAGGGAAATGTTCTGTCTCAGGGTATTTTTAAGGCCTGCTGTGACCACAGAAATATTTGTGTACTTCACTTCTTTACAGCTCATTGGAAAGAAAAGGTGATACCAGAAGAGGCATCATAAATAATCATAAATAAATTATTTATTTATGATAAATCATAAATAATATGAACAAAAGTTTGGAGAGGCAATGCACTTCATAGTGCAGGATTTATACCAATCCCTAGAAGCTAGAGATTGGATTATGATTTACAGTATGTAGGATAAGAGGTGAAATTCTCTCATACTTGCGTACTGTCAGTTTTATTATTGTTTTTTTAAATTTATTAATCCATAAAATGAAGTCCTAAAGGAGGAGGATTTTCTTTTCAAACACTTTTAAATGCCTTTTGGTTCTCTACTGTGTTCAGAGATGCTTTTGTTGATCCAGTTTGACGTTTACTTTTGGTTTTAAATTCAGTGAAATGATAGATATGGCCCAGGTACAGGCCTGTCAAAAGGTGAACAAAACTTGGCCCATAAACTGCAAAATCTGCTACATTTATTTCCAGCTGCCTGTATTCTGAGGTACCATATATGAATGCCTGTAGATGTATCAGCAAGCAAATGTGTCCTTTTTTGAGAATGTCTCTCAGTGAATGGCTTCACATTCTTGCTTACAAAGCTCCTTTGCTGGAGTTGCTGTGAAAGGGTCACTGAACTGAAAAAAACATAATTGCCCAGACTTTTATTTACTGATTGCCAGCTGATAGAATGCAGTTCATTCAATCCCAGGCTAATCAAGTCCTGAAGAAACACTGCTATGAACAAGTCTGACCCAAGTGTTTTCTCATTTCATTTAAGCTTTTATAAAGTCCTGTTCAAAGGACATTCTAATGGAAATAAAGCTTAATCCCTAGTGGAAGTTACCCAAACAAAACATTTAGTAGAAGCAGACATTTCAAACTGCTTTCACTGACAGGCCAAGATCAGAGAACTTTTCAGAATTTCAGTTTCTCTTCACCCTGGGAATGACATTTTCTGATATTCAAAACAAAATGTACTATAATAAAAATACAACAACTAGAAACACTCTGAAAAGAGAAGGAGATGCTTTTTCCTCCCTGCTACTATTTCAGGTCAAATTCACCTGTGTTTTCCTTCCTTGCTTTCATGTAGAGTGAAAAGGCTTCTTCCAATCATCGTGTTTTGTAATTCATAATGAGGCAGCAATGGCTGTTGTGCTGGCAGAGGCACACAGGGTGGATGAGACCCCCTTTTGGCTCTCCATGACCATTTTGTAAAACACAGCCAGTAAATCCGATTAAAAGTAGCACTGGAATTGCAGAAGCATCCAGTTACTGAAAATATTATAACATCTCCTGACTGTAGATCAAGTTTTCTGCTTGTAAGCACATTTTACTGTGGTGATTTGTTCAGACAAACAGCTGAGTTTTTATTTCCATGTAACATTTTGCATTTGTCAAAGGTTATGGGGGTTCTTTCTGGATTTGTGGGTTTGGAAGAGCCTGGCCTCCTCTCCTGGTACTTGGCAATACTGCCAAGGTTTACACTCAGTCTCATTACTTATACCTCATTCTGAGTGAAGAAGGATTATAGCTGAAGTGGGTGATGCTGATGTGTTTGTTCTTTCAGAAAATATCAGCTTGCACTATCAAAACCTCAAATTACATTTAGGCTCTTCTTACATTGGCCATTGTCCTTTGCTATACCTTTCTGATCTGACTGCAGATTGTAAAAAGCTTTCAGCTGGAGCAACCTTGGCTTAAAAGAAGATCTGCGAGTCCACAGCTGATGCACACAACTTGGTCTGGAAGGGTCCTAAGAAAGATTTTCTTTTTTTTCCATTTTTTCCTTTTGTGGTGTTTAGTGGTAGTGAAAGTAAGAATACAAGATGCTGTGATAGTCTAGGGTTGCAGCTGCATATTTTTAGGGTTTCTTGAATAGATTTAATTTTTAAATGTTTCTCTCTAAAAAAATGGGTTGGTTTTTTTTTTTTTTTTTGGTCCTGAAGCCCTCAGAACATTCTGAAGCGGTATTTCTTATTTAAACTTTTACATAGAATTTGTTTATGCATAAAAGTTAGTCTTTTTATATTGGCAGAGTTCAAACCTAACGCTGTGTGTCCAGCAGTCATTCTATTCCAAAAAATAACTGTGCTTTTCATTTGATCTGAATTTCTGGGTGACTGTTCTTTTTGCTGAGGCTGACTCTTGCAGTACAGCATGCCATCATCTCACAATGTATTATTCCACAGAAAGCTTGGGATGGAGTTAAATGTTATGTTGGTCACTGAATTAACCAAGCTTTTCCCAACAATTATTTTCTTCCCCTGGTAATCACTAGTGACTTTAAAAAAACAAACTATGTTTGGATTCAAAAGACCAGCTCTCAGAGGAGTTAATGTATTGGCTGTGTTGTAGAAGGCCAAGTGTTCTTTCCTAGTTTAGTCCTTGCTTAACTGCTTTCTTCAAAGCTGAGTATGCTTGGATGTATTCTTTGGTATTTGAATGTTAGGAAATGGAAAATTAAAAATAATAATGAAGGAAATTCCCATCTGGGAAATCTGTTGTGTATTCAAAGCACCTTTAGTTGCAAGCTTGCACTTTGTGGCCTTGACACATATTGTACCTAAAGATCAAGCTTGGATTTGAGCTTTCCCAAGGTTTTTAGTGAGGGGGGCCTGGGAGAGGATTAATTCAGCTTTGCCTAATTCCATTGCTCTCAGTATTTCTGGTGCCTGCTGCATGGCCAGATTTTCCCTTTTCAAAAGGAACACAGAGCTTGCCTTAGCTCTAGATTCAGGCCCAAGACCATGACTGTCCCTTTGACTCGTGTGCAGAAATTAACATAGCAGTGAGCACAGGTGCAAAAGGGATGGTCCTCTGCCTTTTCTTGTAGATCATCACAAATGCTCAACGACTGGGGGAGGGAGCGTGCAGTCCATGGAAAAAGCAGTGGTAGAAGAGTTTGGTGAAACTTTAGCAAGTGTAAGAAAGTTATTTGGCTCTCTTCTGGCACAGATAAAACAATAATCTTCCTGTTCAAAGTGCAAGTCTTACAGAAATCTCAATGATGTTGTAAGCTGTGCAGACAGAATTTATGAGCAGCCAAACAAAACCCAAAGATCGTGATAGTCTTCCTATGGAAGTGTGGGTCTGGGAGAGCAGCAGACAAGGAAAGTTTGCAGAAACATTGCACAGATTTATTTGAAGCACAAAGCCAAGAGGGAGAAGGGGCTCTCAGGGCTCAGCTACTGGCTGGAAGGAGACTTGGCATCAAGAGCAAAGGAAGTGCTTCCTTGAATGCTCAGTAGCGCTTTGCTTATGTATTTTGTAAATAAATGCAAATGTCAGACAGAGAGGAAATCAGTAGTTGATATAAAGTTTGTGTAGTGGCAGAGTAGCATAAAAACCTTGTCCTTGGGTGATTAACAGGACAGGTAGTAGGGTGCATTTGCAGTACACTCCTCTCACGAGCCAGGTGTCCAGGATGGCATCCTGCTTTCCTAGGTTCCTAGATTCTTAGTGCTACATTCTGTGCCATGACCAAACCAACTTGTGGCAAAGCTGTAGCAGAGCACAACCCACAGCCACATGTCCGTGGGTCACAAAGATCTGCGTGTCTGAGTCACTCAAAAGCAATTTTTTCAGGTAATATTTTACTTCTTTTCACTGTGAATGCCATGCTATACAGAAGCAGACCATAACTCAAATTTAAGAAGATGCCAGAATGTTAGCTCTGGCTCTTCTCAAGTCTAAGTATATTATTTAATAATTCTTTATGTCCTTGATCTGCTGAAAGCCAAAAACTTGTACTTTTCCCTGAGACCACTGTGAGCTTGTGCATATGTTTGAAGCTAATTAATGAATTAAATGTTACACACAAAACATTTTCAATCTCATGTGTACAAAACTTTAAAAAAAATGGTGCAATTGGCCTTGTTCTTACATCTGTAGTGTTAACCATGGCTGTGAGCTTTCTGGTGGCATTCAGCAGCCACAAGTGGACAGTGCACCTGGAAGGCAAATTTGCAATCTGAGTGTTTGCTCTTTCTTGCTCATTCACTTGTGTTACGTTTGGCACTTGTAAACATATTTTTGGAAAATGTCCCTAGAGTTTTGCTTTCACATTTCTGTAAATTCCTGTGACACTTGGTGTTAATGATTCTCCTGCTTTTCAGGTGCTCCATCCCTTTGAGCATCTTTGTGGCCCTCCTCTGGACTGAGTTCAACACATCTTTGCCATGCTGAGAGGTCCAGGGCCGGACTCAGTACTCCAGGTGGGGCCTCACTTATCTGTGTGCAAAAGTTACACTCTGTTGGCTATTTTGCATGAAAAACTACATGATTTTTCCCTTCTCAATTTACATGTAGCCACAAGTATCTGTTGATGCAGGAATATTGAGAAAGTTAATTCTTTATTGCAGAGAAGAGCTATATTTCTGCAATACCTAAATCTTGCAAAATAATCCATTTGCCTTGCGTGCTAATCCTGCCGCTGATTTAAGAAAGTGGCCCAGAATACAACATGTATTCCACAAGCCCTTGTGGCAGGGCAGAAGCAGCACAGCAGCCATCTCTGAAGTGAACTGTCTTGCTTGTACTTGCTGCTGGGTCTTCGAAACAAATAAAAACATAGAAGAAAAAAACCCAGTAGAATATGATGTTTAATGGAACTTGTGGCTGTCTATGAGCAGCCAGTGTGAAGCAGAAGTAAAAAGCATAATGTACTTTTTGGGCTCACTAAGCAAGGCAGTTTTGGAGAGATACTCAAGCCATTGTAAGTGACTATGATAATTTTTTTTGTACTGCTGAGATCACCTACCTTTAACAAAGCCTAATTTGAATTTAGACAGGTAGCAACAAGAATTAGTAGGTTGTTTAGAAGAAAGGGATGCATTAAACATTTCCCTGTTATTCCTTACCATGAGATAAAAATATCTTGATTTCTATAGCCTGGTTGGCAGATGCTTGTAAGGGGATAGGACATTTGTGAATGGATTGGAGGGTTATGTATCAGGAAGAAAAAAAAAATATATAAAAGGTTAATATTAATCCCAGATTGAGTGTTTATTATCTAGTTAATTTAGGCCAGAAACTGAAAAGTTCCTGAACACTCATAGAGTGAAGCTCAAAACAGGACTGGAAGGAGAGAGGAGTTTAAATTGTTCAGAGATTGAGCATGATAAACCTAATGGAAGGGATTGTGTAACTAATTTGGAGAATTCCTGAAGATAAGAATTCATGTGTAACTGCTATGTTCAAAAGAAAACCAGACCACTGCTTGCACTGTATTTATTTTTTTGTAATCCCGTGCTAAGACTTCTGCCCCTTTCTTGTAGAGATCAGCAGAGATTTGTCCCCTTTAACTATGTAACAAACTTTGTTAAAAAGTTTTCCTGCTTATTAAAGGGATCTAGGACAGCAGCAGTGCCATCAGTCTCTCTTCTGCAGCCTTCTGTCTAAGGCTGTTTTGTCTACAGCTGTTTCTCAGCTCCTTATTTGGTTATCAATATTGGGTGGGTATTGTGTGGAAGGAGGGCACCTGGGCATCTGTTGTGTGATTTCCTGGCACCGCAGGAAGCCTTGGTGCAGGATCTGTATCCCAGTTCTCCATTTCTGCCAAAGACAGAGTTGCTGATTTTTTTTCCATCAAAAGTATTGGTAATCGAGTAGTGTTCCTCCATCCTCTGTTTACACAGACACTTTGTGTCTTTAAAGGCTATTTATTTTTTTGTTTTGAACATTTCACAGGCACACTGCTGTTTACTCAAGCAAAGGCCTGGAGTACAACTGAGTACTTGTCATGCTGTACTGATTGAATCCAAGTTTGTTTTGTCTCTGTTATTCCTCCTTTCTGGTGCATAAAAAAATATCATGGGGGAGAAGCACTTTCTGGATTCCTTGAATATTCCTTGTGCCGCCGTGTTATGGCAGAGCTCTGTATGCAAGAGACATGACAGAAGGAGAAATCCTCCTGCTTAGGTTGCACAGTCAAGAAGTGCTATTTACTTTTTTCCCTGATGGCTTTGGCACAGGTGAAATAGCAATGAAATTTCAGAAGGTAGCAGTCATACCTTTCTCTATCAGTTTACACATTTATATATCAGTTTACCTTGCTCAACAGTGCATAGTTAATTCCTTTTTTCTCCTGTAGATAGCTATTTAAAAGCACTCACTGTGTAGCCAGCTACTGTGTGTGCTTTAAGCTGAGGAATAAAAACATGCTGCCAGCTACAAGGTCTTGTTGCTGTACTTTTCCTTGTGACCTTTAACAAATTCAAGCCATTGTTATTGTGCACAGAATCCAGCAAGGCTATAATCACCATTAAAGAGGGTGGTTGGTTTATGTTTACTTTGGGTTTCACTATTTTAGGGCAGACGGGAAGAATATTTATGGTGGGGTTTTTTTGGTTGGGAGTTTTTTTGGTGGTTTTTTCTGTTTTGTTTGGTTTGGTTTGGTTTGGTGTTGTTTTGTTTTTTTTTTTTTAGGACAAAAATAATCTTTCCTGTTTACATTTGTGGAGTAAGCACAGACAGGTCCTTGCAATGACTGGCACTCCTGTGCCACCATACATGACTATTTGTGTCCTTACTTTTCTTATCTCACATCCAATTGACCAGTGGATCAGTGGATAAACAGGTTCCATCTGATTGAGTGAGATGTCTAAATAGTTAGTAACAATTCCAGTAGAAAAAATATATTTTCCTTCTGAGCTGGAGAAATCAGGTTCATTCACATCTTGCATCCTACATCCCAACTTTCTGCCAGTAAAAATAAATAAAATAAATTGCATCTTTTCTGAGGCCTCCACCAGTAGGTTTTTTCCCTTTTTGCTGTTTCCTGCCCTTCTTCTCCCTGCATACACTGTCATCTTCCTGCAAACTTGTGCATGGGCCAAAGGCATTGTGTGGGATGCCCAGTTCTGAGCAATGTGTCCTCCAAGACCCGACTCGCAAGGAGCTGCTGATTCCTTGTCACAGCCTTTCCCTTCACAGGGAAATTTGCTGGTGTCTTCTATCATCATGCAAATCTTGCACTGTAGGAATTTCGAGCCTCAATCCATCTGCCAAATCTGGCTGAAACTGCTTGTTTCAGGAAATGCAAAGCTGGACAGGCCTACAGCAAAATTGTATAAAGCCCATTGAATTAGCAAAGTAGCCTAAGAAGATTGGATTTCCAATTGTAATGTATACAGACAGATTTGTATTCCTACCCAGCTCATAGAACATTAGCTCTGAAAATGTGCTGTTACATGCATTCTGCAAGTAGATAATTGGAGGGGGAGAGGGAGGAAGGAGAGGGATGTTTGTATCATTTCATGGCAGGTAACCATGTCATTCATACCACACCTGGGTGTTTCTGACTTTGTTTCTCACACAAGTGCTAATGAAATACTTTGTGGTTAAA
>VXBB01024438.1:801-15018 GCA_013399915.1 Illadopsis cleaveri
AAAAGAGGAAAACAAGCTGAGATACCCAAAGTTGGAATGTGTTGCTGGGATTCAGGGCACTGGGCTTTGCTCAAAGTATGTCTTTTGTGTGTGTACATGTTAGGGCTCTGTGAAAGTGGTGGGCTTTTCGAAAATCGCTTGACCTCCATTGTTGGTGCCTCTCATCTCTACCTTGGCTGGCTGTAACAAAGCAAGCACGGGCTGCTGTTCTTTAAAAAAAAATAAAATCTGTTATGCTTAATTTTTTGGAATACCGAGGATTCATTGAGGAAAACATTATGTTTATTTTTAGCCCTTTGTTTGCAAATTCTCTGCAGCCCAAATGTTCAGAAATCATGTTTTAATCGATGAGCTTCAGAAAATACAGAAGGTGTAAAAGGATTTGTCTTGCAGAATGCATTGCTAACATGTTTTCCAAGCCATTACATTAGTTTTATTTCGGTGCAAGTTTAACTAATGCCATGCAGCAATGAACTGTGCTGCAGATGGATCTGGTCTCCTCTTTCACTGTCTTGTATTTATCCTCTTGTGCTTGAGAAAGGGAATAAAACTGGCTTCATTAGCCTGCTAATTGAACACAATGAAGTGCGTGGCCCAAGGTTAATGGCAATGGCCTTAAAAACACAAAACTCTTGAACAGGTGTTTAGGATATATATTTTTTTTTAATCTGCTATCAAATCTAGATAATTATACCACTGAGATAACCACTGTCAGAGTTCTGTGGAGGAGAAAATGCTGTGTTAGAGATGCCAATGATCAGTGTATTATTTTTAGTGGCATTATTTATAAACACCTCTCCAGGTCCTGCACAACCTGTGGTTTAGCTCCCCCCTCCTCCCCCCTCTCCATTTCGAACCATCTTCCCTTTGGCTCCTGTGGACCGAGCAGCATTAAAAATCCCATATCCCTGGACCAGAGTGAGGGTCTGACCTGAGCCTGGGGAGTTAACTAAAGTATTTACAGGCTGAAATTTCTGCCATTGCGGGTGCCTTGGAGCAGCCCGTGCAGGCTGTCAGGCTCCTGCTCGCTGGATGCGACGGGGAGAAGCAGCCAATTAAAGCGGAGGGCTCGCACTGCCCGCGTCGGAGCTGTCACCAGCCTCCTGTCCACTCTGCTCTCCGTCAGCTAAAACACGCTTGTCAGGTTTTTTTGTGCTCCATGTGACGCAACAGTTGTGGACCTCCCCTGCTGACACTGAATAGATGGTAGAGAAGAAAGAAACAGGCCAGCCTCGCTGGTTTTTTTTTTTTTCCTTCCCCCCATCTTTTTTTTCCCCTTTTCTTTTTTGTTTTGTTGTTGTTTTTGTTCTCCTCTCTCCCTCCCACCATTTCCCCCCTTCCCCATGCACGCACTCCTTGCTTTGCAGAGCAGCCTAGGAGGGCTCCCTGGCTTCTCCAGCTCTGGGGGACAGAATCAGTGCACAGGTTGAGATGGAAGAGGGAATCTTTTGAAATGTTGGCAATGGGATGATGGGACAGGCCCAGGAATCCTGCTGCTGCTGTGCTTTGCATCGTGCCTGTCCATGGGGTGGGTCCTCCTGCAGAAGTGTTGCAGGTGTAAAAGGAACCAAGGGATGTCTATATTTATCAAGGGTGAAGGAGGTGGGTGGCAGAGATTTTTTGAGGCTGGGCACCTTCAGGGGTGTGTTTATGTGCTCTGCCCAAAGGCAAAGTTGCCTGTTCCTAGAAAGCCACGACACCTTTAAAATAAAACAAATAAAACTCAAAGTTACTCCATGTTTGCGGCCTTGTGGCAGAATGTGTTTTGGCTGACATGTTCCAGGACATGCTTTTAGAAACATTTCTAAAATTTAGTGTTAAAAGTAGTTGACCTTGTGGTGCTGCACTAGAATGGTCAGAATTAAATGGGATTTTAGGAGCACAGGATCTTTCAAGCCCCATGAAATGTAACACCTTTCTATCAAACACACCCAGGACAATGGCCTGAAAGATGTGAACGTGCCTTGATAACTCCCCTGGCAGGGCCCAGGCAAGGAAAGACCCTGATGCTCTGACGTCTCCTTATGGTGCCTCCCAGCCCCTGCCTGGAAATCTGTGTGTCCAGCCCTGCCAGCTGGCACTGGAGAAATGTGGCTGTAATTTGGGAGGGGTGCAGGTGGGGGAGAGAACCTGCCTGAGTTCAACAGTGATCTAGAACCACGTGAAAGCCCTGATGGGGTCTTGCCCTCAGGCAACTGGAGAGGTGCTTGTGCACTGAGAAAGTCTCCTGGAGGCAGCTCCGGGAGTCAGGGTTGATCGGTGCCTGCTGCAGAGTTGGCATCTTCTTGCTGCTGGGCTGCAGGAGTGGTGTCACCAGGGCAGGTGGCCGAGTTCCCCAGGTCCCTCAGTGGGCACTGGGGTGTGCAGTGAGGTGCTGTGCCTTGGCACCACCACAGCACCCGGGCTCCAGCGCTCTCCTTGCAACAAAACGTTGTGGGAACTTGGGAAATGGGAACCGCAGAGTGTAATCTCTGCTTTAAAGAGGTGTTGTCTTTCTCTTTTATCCCTTCTTGGCCTTTGATTTTAAAACTAGCAGGGGAGTGTGATTTTCCTGCCTGGCCAATAGCACTGCCTGGATCTGAATTATTCAGTGTAGCACTTGGCATTCTGCACCCTGTTCCCACTTAAGCTCTTTTTCGCCTGTTCCTTCATGTGGTGATTTTCACATCAGTGAAATTGGATGTGTTTAAGAGAGGTGTTTGTGGCCGAAGTATTCACCAGTATAAGCTCTACTCTTCCCCTTCCCTTTCCCGTCCATTAACCATTGAGGATCAACTAATGTCTAATCTCTTCTCTTCATTATTACTTCATTCTGAAATAATTTTGTATCTCATTATTCATTTGTTCCTTTAAGGTATATTAGAAATATATGCATCACTCCACCCCCGTTTTTTTTGTAAGGTTTCTTGGAGCCACTGAAGTCAGAGGGGCAAAGAAGTAAAGATGAAACACCCTGACTGCATTCTGCAGATCCAGCACATTTTATGCTTAGATTTGAATATAACTGTTGGTCTTTTTCACCGATTTCATGTTCTTTTCTCTCTGTCATCTTCCTCCTTTACTGCGGTATAGCTTCAACTCAAACTAAAAGTAAAGAGCAGCAATTGTCAGTGTACACTGTAAAATAATAATATGCTTCCCTCCAGCACACAAGTGCCTCTTATTTTGCCAGTATTTGAGTGTTTTACTCTGATTAGGTTATTGCATGTGGCATTGGTCCATCATGCTACTGAAGAAAAAAATCTGTTGCTGGTGTCTAGGTGCCTCAGAAAAATACAGCTCCTCTTTTTGCAAAGTGCTGTTTGTGTAGTGTGAAGGTCCCTGCCCCAAAAACCCTGAGCAGAGGGGCCAAGAGGGAGAAAATTCTGCCTGCAAGTGCTCCCTGCTGCATCAGGAAGTGGCTCAGCCAAGGTCACACCAAAATTTTGTACCTGCACTGAAAGTATAATCTGCATGGAGAAATGTTTCTGTATGGGTAAAATCGGGCTTCAACCTGAGTGTGCTCTGTCCCCCTTATGTGATTTTTGAATTTCTTTTCTTCTGGTGACTGTGCTGGAGGTGGTTGGTTTATTTTCAGTCTTGGAAAGATCCTTTTCTCTTAGGTTGGGCTGCCTGCATGCAGGGACTGGCTCATGCATACAGGTGTGCAAAAAGAAATACAGAGGAAGGAGCAGCCTGTTTGTGCCTGGCTGGAGGAAGATGTGAGTGACTCGTTTCTCATCAATAATTCCATGATTTCCACCTTGGTGTGTCATTTCACCACAGATTCGGTTTCGGACTCTGCTCAGAGGATTGCTCGGGCCTGGCTGCAGAGTGAGAGGCAGCCTGGGCCTGGAGCAC
The DNA here is from genome assembly GCA_013399915.1 of Illadopsis cleaveri. Taxonomy (NCBI): domain Eukaryota; kingdom Metazoa; phylum Chordata; class Aves; order Passeriformes; family Timaliidae; genus Illadopsis; species Illadopsis cleaveri. The sequence continues at coordinate 4,642 of VXBB01024438.1, forward strand.
CCTTTTTGGCCTTCATGATGGGTTTGGGGTGTATCAAGGAGCTGAAATAAATCTTTGAAAATGTTTTCTAGAAGTGAAAGTTGTATCTCTGGATGTTTAATCTGGGAACATAACAAAACAATCTACCGGTTCTTCCCTGGTGGGAGTGACTTCTCTGAGATCTTGGAAGTCAGTGGCAGGGCAAGGGCACTGCTCCCCATCCTCTTGGTTGGTGCTCTGACCACTGCATTATCCTTTTTTGTCCACCTGGAATTAAATTTGTTGGGAAAAATAGAATGTTCTGGTAATTTTATTAAACCAGAGGTTTTGTTTTTTTTTTTTTTTTGCCTGTCTTAGTCTCATAGTAATGTATAGTGTATGAGTGCCTCCTCTTTAAATACAGAGAATAAAGCACATGCATGAAGAAGATGCAGTGCTTTACAATCTGAGCTCCATTAATTTTCACTGAAGTGGATACTCATGCAAATTTAGATCTGGATTTTGAACTGGATTCTTTATGTCTAATAAGTACCTTTGTGTGATGAAGGGAGAGGAAGCAGAGGGGGTGAGTTAATCCTCCTCCAGTAAAGCTGGAAATGGAATGCATTGCTGTCAGTTTTGCAGAGAAATAAACAAAACCTGGGGGAAATGAGTCTGTGTCTGGCACTTTCCGGACCAGCCCCAAATCCCAGACCTGTGCTGAATGTGTCCCAAACCACAGCAGCAAAGGTTGTCATTTAAAAAATTCCATAGTAGCTGACACTGTAGGGTCTTAGGTGCTGTGACTGCCTCTGCCTTTTAAAAAAGTATTTATTTGTCTTATTTAAAGCTTTTTCCCATTATAGTACTCGTTTTCTTTATGGTAGCAGAACTTTAAATTTTCTGTGTGGTGCCAGTAGTGCTAATGTAATGCTTCTTCCTAATTTATTTCTCTAAGGTGTGAGATGATAAGCCTTTGAGTGGATGAGAGGGATAAAGTTAGCTCCATTTGTGCCTGATCTATCAAATGGTCAATCTAGGTCGCTAACTGTTCTTTTCTTCGACATTTAGCTATTTTAAAATGCCTTGTGTAATGGGTGCAGCTTCTAAAATTTGGCTTTTAGGAATATTTTGCTTATACATAATTCACCTCGGCTGACTGCTTTGAATTCCTGGGGAGGCAAGAATGCAGCCATGGGTCTGAAGTGAAGAAATATTCAATCAAAACTTGTCTCCTTTTTGTGACTTTTAAAAAGTATTTTAGAAAATGAGAATATTGCAGGGTTTTTAAGCCCTTTTAGTGCTGTTCTTATGTTTTTCAGTCTCTGGATTGCTTCTGAGGTGTGGTGGCTGCTGCTGCAGTTTGGCTGAGCTGTCTGCAAACGCCCCCCTCCAGTTGATCTGTTTGCTACTGATACTTTCTTCTTCTGGGGAAAGAGGGAATTTGAGCTTTGCACAGTTGATGTCCAGACCTTTTTCTTGAGGCAGCAAGCTGAGATTTCCAACAGGAAAGCTGTGTGGAGGCTGTAGCACTGGTCTTGGAAGAGCCAGTGAGCTTTGTAGGTGCTCAAAGGTGAGAAGGCATTGGCTTTGCTTCAGACCTGTGCCTTGCCACATGGATTTGCAGGAGCCCCTGTGCTCAGCAGAGGGAAACTGCAGTTGGCTTGGGATGCAGCTGCTCAGCAAAGCACAGGTTTGTGGTTATCCTGGTGGTAGCCTTGTCCTCACTCTTGGAACACCCGAGCCATGGCAATGCAACCTTCAGGCTCCCAGCTCTCTTCTTTCTGCATGTTTTTATGTTTTGGGGTTTTTTTCCCCTCAGTATGGCAACTGGAACAATGGGATTTGTATGGCCGCTTTAGTTCCTGAGGGTAATTAATGGGTTAAGAATGCTAATTCCCCGGTATATTTGCAGGCTGAGAAATTCAGTTGTCCTTGGGTTTTTGTGGCGAGAGTATCCAGTTACAGCCTGGCGGCAGCTATTGGGCAGCTCTCGGGTGCACAAAAGTTTGAACTCATAATCCTTTGCTTTCACATGCACTCACAGCTAATCAGGCACCTTTAGTTTTATAGGAAAGCTTCTGTTAAAGCACATTCTTACGCCTGGGGTAAGGCATTTTTTCAAATACCTGTTGCAGTTGTGCAGGAAAACACTCACCTGGATGGATCCTAAAAAGTGAGTTTTTGTGGCGGGCTATAGGCACTGGTGCTGACACATCTGGAACAATTCCCTGCTATGAAATTCCTTTTTATGTAAAGAGCCTGGGATATTGATAAAGCTTAGCACAACCTGAAGCAGGATGGTGGTGTTTGGTGCTTGGTGCTGCCTTACTGGGATGTTGGCTCTAGCTGCTGCCAGATGTGGTGTGGAATTGAGTGCCCAGGTCTGGTGAGAATTCTGGAGCCTCTGGAGAATTCTGGTGTGGCATCACCATCTCTGCATGGAACCTCAGGTGGGGATGGTGTCACAGGGTGTGCCCTGCCACTCAGCTGTATCATCCATGCTCCTGGGCTTCCTTTGAAATATTTCAAAGACAAATGCTTAAAAGAAACCCAAACCAAAACACAAACCCCAACTTCCCCCCAAAAGCAAATCTCAGAAAAAGAAAAAAAAAAAAAATCCCCCAACAACCCCAAACTCATGGAGGTGAATGTTTTGATCTGATTGCTGTTGTTTTACTGACATAGGCTCTTCCTCAGGCTCCTGGAGCATCTTTGTAAAGTGAAATCATGAAGCTGGGCCCTGTGGAAGGGCTCAGTAACAGCGAGAAATTCCTGTGTAGGTTTTAATCACCTTTTACAGTGTTTGAAACAACACGGTGGCCCTCCAGTCCCAGTTTCCAGGCTTCTTTGGGTATGTGATAAAGACCAGCAATGCCTGATGGAGCCTTCTGATGAGTGCACTTGCTGTCCCTGGGCGTTTCCTCTTGTGGGTACAGCTTGGTGGCACAAAGCTCATTCAGCCTGAATTTTGCTGGATGCAAACAAGAAGAAAAGGAAAGGAAAAAAAACCCCACCCACTGAATGTGCTGTCCCCAGGGCTGTTGTCTCCTGATGCCCTGACACTCTGCCTGTTCTCATTGCCAGGAGATTGGATGCGTGTGCCTGTTCCTGGAGGGTATTTTAATATTTATGTTGTGCCTTAGATTGGAAGTCTTTTACAGCTAATTCTTATTGCTGTAGAAAGTTTCCTCTAGATACATAGTTTCTGTTATCATCTAATGGGACAGAGTTAGTGCTGCTGAAAGCAAACATGAGAAACTTTTTTTCTTAATTGGTAATAGAATTTCCTTTCCCCTGCAATCGTGCAGGGATCGACTATTTATTATGGAGCAGCTGAAAGAAGCCCTCCAAGGTAACTGTGAGCCTCAGAGGTAAACGAGATGCAAGTGTATCTGTCTGGGTAACTGTGTCTGTAGGCTCCTTCTCAATGAATCCCTGGTGAAAGAAGAGACCCTGAGCGAGGGATGTGCCCTTCTCCTGCACCCCAGAGTCTCTCCCCGGCGACGTCCCCGTCGCTTTTTGTACATGGAAATGATTTTGAACCAGCTAACATGCACAGCTTTGAAGTGTGGTACAACAAAATAAAGTTGGCTAAAAATAGGTCTGAATATGAAAGGCAGGCAAAAACTGGGAGAGGGGGGAGCCGAGAGTCGTTTTACAGGCATTGTTGATAGAATTTCAGGGTCCCGAGAAGGGAAGATGAATGTCTTTCTGTTATAGTAACAGCTGCTCTCTGTCCATCGGGATCCAGTGTTTGCCGATCCAACTCATAATAATTAAACAAAAGAGTTATTTCATAGCAGACTTGGTGGAGGATTTATGTTGGAATTTTATCTTTTTCTGTTTATGTTTTTCTTCATCTAATTAAGAAAAATATGAAGTTAACCTCTCACCTGGGCTGGGGTTCACCCCTCAGCACATCCATTACAACTGAGAGGAAGCTGTCTGGTGGCTGAGCCATTCAGAGCTATATTAATTAAACAAACAAACAAACAAAAAATTATTCAGTTTCTCTAATGCACTTGTTCTTTGTGAGCTTTCCAGGAGTTTTGTGTCCTGAATGTGTGATTCAGGTGTTAGTAGCTCCCTAGTGTGGGCACACAATGCAGTATGCAGATTTCTTTTCTTCTTTTCTTTTATTTTTTAGTGATTTCCACCTCCCTCCCCATCTTGTGAGCTAAGGGTCTCTTGAGAAGAGACACAAATAAGTCTCAGATGCAATATGTGGCATCATTTTGGGAACTGATCTGCATCTTTGTGGGACTTTATTCTGATGCAGTTAACTCTGCAAAATCCCTTGGTGTGGGTCAGTCTTGGGGGCAGAGAGGTCTAGAGTGAGGCAAGGCTTCCTTACTTGGTACCTTCTCATATGTTCAGCCACAACTTTCAACACAATTTGGGGTTACAGCCTCCTCTTTGCAGAGCTCTCCCATCATGGTCTGTCACCTCCCTCTGCCACCGTGGAGGGTTTCCAGGAGATTGCACCTGGAAATAGCTGGCTTGTCACTTCTTTTCATCACAGTGGCACAGCTTTTTAAAAAGACATGCTGAAGCTACCATTCCTTGAAGATCACAGGCTAGGATTTATCCAGTGCTGGTGCACCACAAGCAGCTACCTGACATCCAGGGCTCCTATCACAGGCTCCTTTCCCAGGTCTTAATGGAATCCATGCCTCCGTGTAGCTGCCTTTTGAACCCTGTCTGTTAATTTAATGCCATTTACCCTTCTCCAAAGGAGAGTAGGCCCAGTTGGATGGTAAGGTTAAAACCTGAGCTGTGCTATGTTTATATTAATAATTTCCACTGGTGAAATATGGATCTGAGACTTTGCTCATTCATTTAAACCTCATAGTTAATAGGCAATAGTGGAAATGTACCATGTACATGGTTATTGCAGTGACCTGATTTCACATGCACTTCTTATCTGACTTCTGACAAAAAAAAAAAAAGAACAAAAGAATTATATATAAAATTGGTTTTGGGAGCCCTGTGAAGGAGAAGGAAACCACTTATTTCAACCCCCAAATTCCTCTGAGCTGTAGAAACATTGTCAAAGTAATTGTAGCCTTTTCAGGTTTTTTTCTGTGCAGATTTCTTTTTGTGTAGTCTCGGAAAAACTGTGCTCTGTTGATGGATGTCACTGTTTTTTTACTTGTGACAAATATCTCCCAAGGTATTGTTTGAGTGATGTAGAATTGGTTCATGTGTAAAATTCTAGCTTTTCATGAATACTTTATCATGAATATGTGCATGCCAGGTTCTTCTGGATTAAGGTGTTATACCTTTAGTGGTTTGCTGTGGGATATCATCTTAATCATTTTTGCTGTAATTTAATCATCTTAATTAAAATTGCATTGAATTGTGGAAAGTAATTTGGGTCTGGAGAGCAATGGGGTTGGTATTTGTATTTTTTTTTCTTGTTAGATGATGGTAATGGTGTTGGCAAGGTTCTGCTAAAAATTAGCACAGTGTATAAAAACTCATGTTGCCAAGTCAGTCCAGTATTTCTCCAGCTAATTGTGGCCTTGAGGGGTATAACATAAAAGGTCATCTTTGTTAGTGAACTGCAGGCTTCTCCTGCGAGACAGAAATCCATGTCCTTATCAAGGATGAAATCTTGGCTCCTTGGTTACACAATTGAGCTTTGCTATAATTTGGACATCATTAGGCTCTCTATTAAAGCAGAGGAACACTCTAATCAATCTTGATGCTTTACTTTCTTAAATGTACTTCTGTATCTGAATTCAAGTTATGGCTTCCCTTTCTTTTCCTGCTCCGTGAACCCCATGAAGGAGAAGGGTCTGAAAAATGACATGAAAAGTTGCTGGTTTCCTCTTTTTGGGGTGTTTCTTTCCCAGAAAGCTTCTGATTGTGACAAGGGTTATGAGTGCTGGGATGTTCAACCTCCTCATCTTGTGTTGAGAAGTAGGAGGAGACATTCTGGAAAAAGCAACCACTCAGTTTGGTTTGTGCTCTTAAACAATTAAAAAAAAAAAAAAAACAAAAAAAAACAACAAACCAAACAAACAAAAAAACCCCATAAAACTCCACAAAACCAAAATTTATTATTAGTTGGCATTACTTTTTCTTTAAACCCAAACAAAAGGGGTTTAATTGTTTTTTTGGTGGGAATAAAAGCCTTCTACCCAAGCCAAATTTCTGTTTCTGTGGCACACGGTCATGGGGCAGAACTGTGGGGGAAAGAAAGAGGTTTGTATTGTGCTTTTATCCCTGTTTTTGTGTTCTGGGATTTGTTTTCTTTGGGATGTTGGCACTCCCAGGAACGTATTTTTGTGGCTCTGACTTGTGCATTGTAAAACATAGCCAACGCTTGCCATTTCTTTGTTTGACTGCTGTTTCTTTAACCAGCAGATATTTTTCTAGTTGGATAGATAAATGGATCTTTCCCAGTTACTGGCACTTAGATCTGACTTTGCACAGCTATATAAGTTAGATCTGTGCTTCAGCAGAGCTTCCTTCTCAAGGTTTTGGAGAGTCTAGGATTTGGTGGCCTCCATCACCTCTATTTGGATGGATGATGTTCTGTAGTTTTGCAGTCAGTCTGTGTACATGCTGTGGCTCTGCTCAGATAACTCATTACGCCTTTAAAAAACAAGTAAAAACTGGAAAGGAGACTGTGTTGTGCTTGCAGATGGAGAAAGCTCTATCCAGGGACTTTGGTATCTAGCAACTTCTTTTCAGGAGTCCTGCTTTTCTCTCAATCTGCTTACAGGGGCTCCCAACCTCATGCTGGTACCACCACCAGCAGCTGCTTGCTGTGTGATGCCTGCTGAGGTGCTGAGTGGCATCAGGAATGGGCTGTGCACCACCTCATTTACAACCCCCTGGCTGGTACTTCCCCAGTTCCTGCCTAATGGATCAGAGCACTCCCCCAGACTCCCTGCAAAAATTTGCTCTTTGAGTAATTAGGAGAACCTAATGTTTCTGCTCTGGAGGGGTGAGCTTCCTCAGGCTGCGAGTTTTTAATGAAAACTTTAGGTTATGAATGTGTCATCATGTCATTGCTGTTCCTTACTGCGTGGCATCCTGTTGGTCTAAGGTAGTTTAACTGTCTCTAGCCTAAATTGAGTGCTGCTTTTGGTATTTATAAACTCTGCAACTGTTAAACCAAGCCAAACCTCCAGTTTCAGCAATGGCAGTGGGATTGAAAGCAAGAAGCTGTCTCTAAGGAATACAGTCTATTATAGGTTGGGTATAAATCAACCTCTGACTTGTGGGTGTTGGGAGGAAAATTTCCTTGGGGACTAGTAATCCAGAATCAGCCTCCTATAAATCTGCTCGGATCTTCTCCTGAAGCGTGTGGAGGTACTGGAGAGCTGATTATGGATGTAGACCATGGGTCTGGGAATGTGAAATACTGCTGCTCGTCCCCTTCCATCACCACGCTGGACAGACAGGTCCAAGGAGCAGATTGTTTTCAGTGTGGTAGAAGTGATGGGTTCATTGTTCTCTTCCCTCCCTCCCAGTAAAACCTGCAGACTTGGCTTTAGATATTGGGACTTGAAAGCAGACAGCAACAAATATAATGAGGTTGGTTTTGTTTTCTGGGGTTTCAGGTGCAGGAATGCACATTAATCATGTTCTTGTGCTTTTCTGTATTTCTTTTCCCATTCCTTGAGGGCTGGAAAATATTTTTCTTTAAATGAAAAGCGATGTTTTACATCTTCTAAATGACCCTGAGGGGTGCAGCAGCAAAAATCCAGCTCCTCATGGGGGTAGTGAGAAATCCTGGGAAGGAAGAACAGGGCAGGAACTGATGCCACCATATCTGCAGGGACAGGTTGGCTCTTGTCAGCTGGGAAGAGGCAGTGTTTGTTTGTCATTGCTTGTTTTCTTCAAACAATGAGTGTTTTTGTTGTTTTATGGTACCACCCTGTTGCCAGCAGCTCTGTTGGTGCTGCAGGATCAGGCACCTCCTTTAAGGTGTTGGAGTTGTCCCTGCCTCTTGTTGGTCACCTCCTGTTCATACCCGTGTCCATCCTGGTTTGCTCAGTGCCCAAATGCTCAGTGTTTACAGGAGATTTCTCCTAATGGGAAACATGGCCAGTAGCAAGCAATACACGAGCTTGGTTTGTGAGTCTTTAATAACCTTTTCCTTTTATCACTTCTCATGCAACTTGCCTACTCCTCTCATTATTTGGGTTGTTTTGCTTTCTCTTTGTGTCCTCTCCACCTTTCTTTCTTTTTACAAGAAGTTGTCTGTTCCAGTTTCAGTAATTGTTTCCTCGCTTACCAGAACAAAAGCAGCTGAGCCTGGTGGATTTTTTTGCTTGTGTGTGTGCAGAGATTTTGCCAGGGTATTTTTATGGACACTGCTGCTGAGCTCATCAGCAGTGCTGGGCAGGAAAGCCAGACTCTGGTACAGATTGGATATCTTTACAGATTTTTATCTCCAGTTTGCAGGGAAGGGTGTCCTGGAGTCAGTCTTCCCAGTTCAGTAGAGGAGAGGAGTGATGGGGACTGTGGGCAGGGACCCTCCAGCATCTCCATCACTGGAGAGATCATCCTGCTGTGATGGGCCTGTTGATCCTTCTGTGTTTGCAATGAACTCTTCCCTTCCCTCCCCAAGTGCCTGTTGCTCGTCACAGCTGGAGGAGCCTACCTAAAATTGGAGAAACCTGTCCCTGCTCTTTCCCCACTGAGGGCGTAATCCTCTCCATTGTCCAGAGAAGCTGTGGCTGCCCCATCCCTGGAAGTGTCCAAGGCCAGACTGAACAGTGCTTGGAGCAGCCTGGGATAGTGGAAGGTGCTCTTGCCATGGCAGGGGATTGGAATTAGATGACCTGTAAGGTTCCCTTCAACCCAAACCATTTGGGGATCTTCTGGCTCACTCATTGGGGTTCTGGTGACAATTTGCAATTAGTCTATTCTCCTTAAAACCATGTCTGACAAAAGCTTTTTTATTTATCTGTCTCCTAAGTAGATGTTTGTGGGTGGATGCTTGCAATGCTTTTTGCTTATTTCTTTTCCCGCTCCTTGTCTTCCAAGAGCCCTGGAGGGGATCTGAATCAAACCCTCTGGCTGGAGCATCCCTGGCCCTGGGCTCATCTTCTCTTCCCAGCAGGACCATGCTTGCCACATTTTTTTGCAGTGCCTGCTGTGATTAGATCCATTTTGGCTGCAATTTATAGACATTGCAGGGTCCCTCCCCCATCCCCTGGGTATCTGGGACACCGTTATCTGCTGCAGCTCTGTTGTTTGGTGGAGGATGAGCTGTCAGGAGTTACATCCCAAACAGGCAGCAGGTAGCTGGACTGAATTAAACTGGGAATGCCCTACTAACCCCCTTCTCCCCTCACGTCTTTGGAAATGTCTTTTATCTGGACTGTAAATTAAATTATCATTGTTGATGTGGCTTCAAAGAAGCAGCAAGAATGAGTTGATGGGAGCTCCTGAGAGAGGTCTTCCACAAAAGCCTCCTCTTAGTAAAATGTTCTGACATTTTTTTTTCATTTCTTCCCTAATTTTTTCAAAGTTAGAATGGAAATAATAATTCAGTGTTTTCAACTTTTATGATACATTTATAGAGAAATAAAAGTCCTATAAATGTCTGAAGTATTATCTCTTCTTGCAGGGTTCATTGTAAAAATATTTATTGAGGTTTCATGGGCGTAAAGTGTTGTGGTCAGCACCATGAATGTAATGGTTTTGTTTAGGTGTTTCTTCTTCAATGGCACTTAAAAAAAAGCCCCAAAACCGAAACAAAGCTAGAAAACCCTCATAGCTTGTTTCACTGGGTTTCTGGTATTTATTTACCACAGATGAACCTGAAAAGGAAAAGCAGCATTTCCTTTCTCTTGTCAGAGCTGATCTAGCACCAGAAAATAAGTGTTTAAAATAATACTACGGTTTAATGGCATACAAAGTTTGTTTAAAAAGATAAGGTATAAAAGGAATAGTTTTGTGAAGGATGTTTTTCTTTGCCTTATTGTTTGTTGGGGTGTTTTTTTGGGGGGCAGGAAGTACTGGTTTTTGTTTGTGTTTTTGTTTGGTTGGTTTTGTTTGGGTTATCACGGTTTTGGAGCTTTAGAGGGTCCAGTTCCCAGGGAACAGAAGGAAGGAGAACATGGAGCATTAACACGATTTAGAGAGGAAGGAGTGGAGTAATGGGAAGGTTTGCAGGAAGAGAGACAAGGCAGCCTGTCAGTGCTTCCATCATTTTTTGTTTGTCCTCTTCTGCCTCCGGATCTTGATGTCACGAGACTTAACATTGAGGGATGGAACACTTCTCCTACAGGGAAAGGCTGAGGGAACTGGGATTGTTCAGCCTGGAAAAGAGAAGGCCTTGGTGTGACCTTATGGTACCTCAAGGGGCTGCAGGAGAGCTGGAGAGGGGCTTTTGGGGAGGGCATAGAGGGATAGGACAAGGGGTAATGGCTTTAAACTGAAAGAGGG
>VXBB01024438.1:24878-35043 GCA_013399915.1 Illadopsis cleaveri
TTTTTCTTCCCCGCCCCCCCCCCCGCCTCCAAGAGGAGCAGCAGCAAGGATGGAGCTGGAACAATCCTCACTCCTCTACCTCTATGCCCTTGTGTTTCTGCCAGGTGCTCGTAGGTGGTTTATATACAGTGATAACAGGGCCAATTGAATTTATCTCGGGATGCAGCAGTATAAAATACTCCTAAATCGGGCCAGTGGCACCTGACACTGCGCAGTCACTCACGGGGGTGCTGCGGTGTAAAACGACACCGCTCTGCTGCCGAGGCATCTTGGATTGGCTGCTGGCACAGAGGGAAGTGAACAAGATGCCCTGTGCCTGTTCTCGTCTGAATGACCGGTTGGGACAAATTATTGCAGGGTGTTTCTAAGCAGCAGACTCTTCTCTTTGGCTCAGTTTTCTCTGTGTGGTGCTGGTTGAATAACAGTGTGTGTAATAAGCAATTAATGTCTATACATTTAATTTTAGAGGACACTGTAAATAACAGGTTTTACTTCCCTCCCTCCCCCAACTGTTGCATTGAATTTCGTTCTCTTTAATTATACTAACAAATGTGGGGAAAATTATAAATATTTATAGTGGAATGAGTGGCTTTATTCCATGAGTGAGTGAATGTCCCAAGGTTGATTATAATCTTCCATTCAGTCACAAATCAAAAGTATCTATTATACAACTTCAAGAATGAAACCCCAAACTTCTGCCAAAAGGCAGAATGAAACAACTTCAGATGTCGGGAATGTTGTTAATATGAACCATGGTGTGACTGGCCAATAGGTTTTGTTATCCTTCTTTCTGAGCAGCTAAAAAGTGAATTATATGGCTGTAATTCTGGTGTGACAGTGCATTTTAGATGCTGCCAATAACTAATTTTTGAAAAACAAATGTCAGGCATTGTGTTTTGACATTGACTTTGATTCAGCGCGTCTCTTTTAATTTGTTAAAGGATATTTAGCCAGGCATATGAAATGATGGGAACACAAGTATTTTTCCCACGTCTTTTTGCATTTATTTCCCAGGTTTCTCTCTGGCAATCTGGGTTTCTTCTTCCATCCTTTCCATGCATGCTAGTCACAGGAGAAGCCATCCTCCTGGGAGACCAGGATGTTACTGGAAATACTATATATCCATTCATCGTGAAGAGTATTTATTAGCAGCATAACCTTTTGTATGTCCTCCAAAACATTTTTTACTTAGTTTTTTTGCCTTCTTTTCTCTTTTGAGAAGTGCTGTGCCATTACAGAGATGGTCTTGCTGCAATAAGAATAGTTTCAAGTGGAGCTGTGGATGAGTGGGCATTGCTTGCTTGGTGGAAAATAAGGGCCAAAAGTTTTATATAGTTTAAAACTAGTTAGTTTGCATCAGTATGTTCCTGCTTTCGCTTTATGACTCTACAGATGAGAAGAAAGGAAAAACATCTCAGCTTTTACTCCTGAATGTTTGATTGTCACCTCAGTGTTAGTGCTGTGAGCAGCTCTTGGTGGATGAATTCCTCAGACTGTGTTCTATATCTCTGCTAAATTGCAGGGACTGCTTCTGTGGGCTCTGCTTATCTATTTACATCAAGCTGCTCCAAAGAGGACCTGCCTGAGCCTCTTACAAATGAAGGAAAAGATTTATATATATATGTCTATATATACTTACATAAAAATATTTAAAAAAAAAATTAGCTATAACCACTGAGTAATGGTCTGTTTGATTAAAATATTCCATAAAAAGAAATATAGAGAAGACTTTCAAACCTTCTTTCAGATCTTTATTAGCTATTCTTCTTTGTATCATCTAACTGCTGTAAGAGAGCCAGGTAGATTTTTAATGGTGTGGATTGTATTTTATAAAGAGCCCAGCATAATAGAGTCCTAACTGGAGCCTGTAATAGAGACAGTGATCATTACTGGCAATAAAAACTGGCAAATTTGTTGGAAGTGCCTTTTGATTTTATAACTTCAGATGTCTATCTTAACACTGTGCTTAAATAAACGGGTCTCAAATTAGGAATTTTAGGTTAGCCTAGTATTCCCACAGGTTTCGTGTTTTGTTTTGACTTTGAAGAACTGAAAAAAAATCACTTTGGTTTATCACTCTTCTCCTTTATTATTGAAGCAGGCAGAAGTAGCAGTATTTTCTAAGTGGTCAGATGAAATATTGGCTGTGTAACTTTTTAAATAGGTGTCTTCAACTGCAAATTACAGGTTTGAGTTGAAGCTTGAGTAGATGTCAGGCATAAATTTCTACTCTGTTTTTTCTTAATTTTCAGTTTTTAAAGTAAGTTGCAGTGATGGACAACTGGTATATACTCTCTGATGTCAAGGTTCCTGGCATTTCTTCCTTTGGCCTTTCTTCTCCACCCACCAACACTCCAGCCATCCCTCATTTGTCTGAACATCCCCCAGCCTTTCCTTTTCCCTTCCAACATGTCCTTCATCCCCAGTATCACACAATCTGTTTTTACACTCCTTTTCCTCATCTTTCAAGCTCCATCCCCGGGTCACTCACGTGTATGTGGTACTTTGTTATGTCACTTGGATGATTCTGGCCTTAAACATCCATTTATCTGGCTCTGCTGTGGGTGTCTACAGCAGCTCTTTCATGTGCTTCTTAAATGGGTCCATGAAGATGCTTCTTCTTCCTTCTAATTGTTCTTTAGGACCCCAAGGATCCTACAGAGGGCTGGTATTCACACACACTAGGAAAAAGGCCCTTTAGATTTACCCAGATAATTCAAAGAATGCTGGAGATAAAATTCCACAGCATGATAAGGGATCTTTCCGAACCCGATAAATAATCACATTATTCTGTGTGTCTCCTGGATTTCTGTTCTTATCTCTAGTGCTCTCCCTTTCCATTGTTTCTTCTCAAATTATATTGCAAATGACAAGGTGGCAGAGCAGAGAGGGGGAATTCCTTCATGGAATCATAGAATCATCAAGGCTGAAAAACACCTTAAAGATCATCAAGTCCAACCATTAACCTAGAATTGCCAGGCCCACCATGTCTCCAAGCACCACATCAACACATTTTTTGATGTCTCCATCCACATTGAGAGCTTTGTCATGTTTCAGACCTTTGGATACTACTTTAATTCTGTAACATAACCATCCCCTGGCCCCTTCCTGGGGCAACTGTGCTCCCTGCATGCAATTTCACGTGTTTTATAAGGACCACAATGACATTGTGATACTCAGCAAGGACTTCCTTCCTTCCTAAAGCTGGAGTAAGTTACTCACAGGGCATAACTGCTGATAATGCCCCTGGTAGCCCAGCTCCATAAGTCAAACAAAATATTGATTGTGAAGTGCTTCCCTTGTATTTTAAGCTCACATTGTGTCACCCTGGGTCTCCATGGCCACACTGTTGAAAAGGGGATGTGTGCTCGCCACAGCGGGAAAACTCGGAGTGCTCTTCTGTGGGCATTTGTCGTGTTTAATAAAGGTGATATTTACTGACTGGTAGCACACACTGTCCCATTCCTCAGCAGTGATGATTTGTACTTCCCAGCCCGGGGGGCACCCAAGTGTGTGCCGAGGGTGAGAGCCCTCGAGGCCAGCCGGGAGCCAAGTGCCAGAAGGAGGGGGAGCAAGCAAGGTCCTAATTTTTCTAAGGGAAAGCATGGCCGAACACCTGCTGTTCCCCAACAGAATAATATGAATTTGCATCAAAAAGGGGTCCCAATCAGTTGTGCTGGCTGCTTTTGAGGAGAGCAGTTGTGTCTGGAGGCATTCTGTTGGGGGAGATGTCTTCCAGTGAAAGCATTTTCCACACAAGGGCCGTGGGGCCCACCCCGCGGCCGGCATTTACAGAGGGGTGGAAATGCTATTTAAATTTCAAATGGCCTCAAGTTTTCACAGTTGCCATGTCAATAGATCAAGTTCCTTGAAATACATTTTAAGCGGAGTTTACACAGAGCCGCGGGAGCCCGCATTGACTCCGAGGCCTGCCTTTATTGTGCCTCCAGCAGCGGTAAGTCAATATGGCACACTGAAAGCAGCCCTGCTCCGCCGCTGAGTGAAAGTTAGCAAATTCCCTCGTCTCCTTCCAACTCTTTTTTTTTTTTTTTTTTTGGGTAGCAGCATGTTTAACTAGCTGAAACGGTCTCTTTTTTCCCCCCCTTCTTTCTTCTCTCTGAGTCATTGCGGGGAGGCAGTAATTAGATCAGGCTACTGAACTCATCCTCATCACATCTTCCATCCAGGCACGGCTGAAAACTGGAGTGATACAAGGGAAGGTAACAGGAAAACAAGTGGCGCTGGGACAGTGCTGATAAGGGCAGGCAGTTGCTTAGCACAGAACAATAGAAAATAAAACTTGAAAACAAGACGGGCCAGAAGAGTGGTCATATTTCACTGTAGGAGGTGATGAAGGTTATAAAGCTGTTGTTCCAGGGACAACATCCTCTGGGAGTCACCTGATGTGACCCTTCCTTCAACTGTTACCCCATGCCTAATTGTAATTCTCACTCATTTATCTTCCTTCCCTATCCAAAATAGCTCCAAGCAGGTTTGGGGCTTGCAGCAGATGTAGGTTATGGGCAAAGACTGCTGGAGATGGGGTTGTCTCCAAAAAGAGGTGGGATGGACATAGCTGCTCCTGAGAAAGGCTTGAGATGTTGTCATTAACTTCCCCAGCTGATCCATCGGGGTATGAGTGTACGTTACACAACTGCCATGGGTTAAAACTGCTGGATTATTTTCTGGAGGGATGGTGTGTGGAGCAATGCACTGTGCTTCCACAGTGCTGGTGTTCATGGCTGATGATGGAATCCAATTTTCTCACTGGTCTTCTGGCATGTGTCTGCATTTGGAACATGCAGTTAGTCTGCGGCACTGGAAACTGTCTTCTTTGATTTCTACAAGACATGTTTGACACACTTCTGGAGATGCCCTGTGCACTTCCCTCTCCATCATCCACTCATGCATGAAAACCCATCTTTTCTCCTTGGTGTGACCACCATACAGGCTGTCCCTTCTAAAATGCTCATTTAATTATTTCTCCCTATGCCTTCCCAATGGACAGGTGAATCTGAACATCCCCATCCATGGTGGGCAGATCTCAGCAGGTTCTCATTTTAAATTTGGCCTGCTTTGATATTTGACTATCTGCAGTCTTCTCCCTCGTGCTGGAGTAGCCTGTGAGGAAGCTGCAGCAGCCTGGAAGCTGGAGCGTAGACTTTGAATTTTAAATGCTCTGGTATGAGCTGTTTTGTTTCTGTTTGGATTGCGCCTACCACTTCTATCCCCAATCCTCCCCTGCCAGGATAAATCACTCCTTAGGTGACCACACATTTCCTGGGGAATACCATCAACTTGAGCAAGCAAACGGATGACCTGGCATGGCACCGTGTGGTGTTGGGTGCTGATGATTAATCCTGTGATTCTGCAACCCAGGGAATGTCCCTCTCCCTTTTCCAGGGCTCTGATAAAGCTCTGTGACTGTGGTGCCCAAAAAAGGATGGTTAGATTTACATTCTACCAGAAATAGTGGGTAGCATGGCAGAAACATATGTCTTGATTCCTAAATGGGAAAAAAAGAAAATATTTAGGAAGTAAAAGCAGTTCTGTGACTAATTATTTTTAATTGTTGTCTTTTTTTTTCAAAAAAAGATCAAGATTGTTAGAATGCTTCTTTCCTTCCAGAACATCTACAAGTGATCAGGCTACCAAACAGACTAATTAGATGTCAAATAGACTTCAGTTCTTAAATTGGTTTAGTTACACAATACAAAACATCACATTGGGAAGCAGATGGCGTGTCATTTTTAATATGTCTTGTAACTTGCCTGAAACCACTTCAAAGTTTCCTTAAAGAAAATATTGTTACTACTGACCAAAAGAGATTCCACTGAGTAGCTCTCAGCATAACAACAAATGTTGGGTCAATGCCTTGCAAATATTGTCAGTGCGTTCAGTGGCTTAAAAATAGAGATATCAATTTAAAGGGGTTTATATTCAGTGGATAAAGAGCTGGTGCTGTCTTAGAAAGTTGGGACCCTTTAATTGGGACCCAACTGGACACCAGAAAAATGAAAGCTATAATTAGTTTTGAAAAATTCTTTCTCTGTGCCCAGACTATATAGTTCAATTGGCAAGTCTGTAGGGCTCTGCCTTCCTTAGGAATGCCTGTGTTGCCCTGGAATATAAATGATCCATTGAATAGGAATATAGGGAACAAGAAACCCTGCAGCAGTGGGGGGAATCCTTACCCTCATTTGCAGAAATATGAAAATGGCTCAATATCTTGTAACTCGAGTCATTACAGCATTAATAAAAACAGCATTAAGTGCTGCCAGGCTGTTCCATTACAACCTTAATTACAGAAAGAGTAGGAAATGAGTGTTTGGGTGAAAAACAGCTTTAGGATGGTGGTGCAGATTAAGTAATACCAAATTGGAGGGAGAGCTGTGCTTGAGTGATCAAAGCTAGGAGATAACTTTGGCCATATTTCAAATCTATCCCCAAAGCTGTGCTTCAGTAGCTTTGGAAGGGCTTTTTGTTGCATGGATAGAAAGGTTCATGAGATGGCAACAATAGCAATGAAAACGAAAACAATAGTGATGAAAACAAAGTCAGTAGTATGTGAAGGGATGAGATTTTTTTTTTTTAATAGGCTCTAATATATATGAAAGGTCAGTTTAAGTGTCCTCAGATGATTTAATGCTTGAAGAAACACTTCTTTCCATTATAGGTTTCACTAAATATTGGTAGAAAAGTATTGGTTTGGCTTGGGGGTGAAAAAGAGGAAATAAATCAGTGTAGGTAAAATAAGGTGGAGAGTTTAATTTCTCTCTGATATTCTTCTTTCATACACAGCTATTGGTTTATTCTTAGTTACTTAAAATTAGTTACTTTAAAATTTTCTAAAGGAAAGTGATAAATGCAAAGAATTAGTTTGAAACTAGTATCTTAACTTGTTAGGATAGACAACTTTAGGAGTTGTGCAAATTTTGGAAATATCTTCTAGAACAAAATGATTAAAAAATGAATTAAAAAAAGAGGATTTTCCTCCTCTGTTCCATCCCAGACTCTGAAATGGCAGGAGGAGCAGGGTAAGCTTTGCCACGGGGCATCCTCCTATCAGGGATGCTTAATTGCCTCCAAGTCTACTAATCTAATATATGAACAAATACCAAACCCATTAATTGTGTTGATTTAAAACCCATTTCCCCTCTTCTTTCTGCTTCCCCCTCCCCAAGTCTCTTTACATATTCATCCTGTTGGTGACTTGTGAAATTGGGAGATGTATTGATCTTTTTTGGGGTTGGGAGGCTTTGGCTTGCAGGCTGAGGGCTGCCTTAGGAGGAGTGTGGATGCCTTGGAGGTGGGGGATGCTTTTTGCTGGGATGAGATGTGGTCTAAAACCGCTGTTGGATGTGGGACCTTTGGTGATCCCCATGCAGAAAGAGGAAAACCAGGCTGGATAACACCTTCCCTGGGAAGGGAACAGGGGAGATGGCCCTTTTGAGTTATTTTCACACCCTTTAGTCCCCCTGCTGGTAACACAGTTTTTAATTAACCTCATTAATAGGGGTATACAGAGCCTCAATCAATCTCTGGGCGATGGCTCCCGAGGATGTCTTGCTCAGGGACTCTGATAAGTGCATTTGGCACCAGAACGTGCTGAAGATCTTTGTCTGTGATGCTAATTGCTTGTGTCATCCCTCTCCCTGCTGCCAGCTACACAAGGTTCTGGAGGTTTTCCTGAGCAGCAGAGACATTCTTTGGAAAGAAAACAACCTTGACTGTATTTTGGTTGTTTTATGTGGCAGAGGTTGGCTTTCAGTGCTGCTTCGGGGTGTTGGAGGAAGTGGCAGAAGTTTGGAGAGGAAGTCCATGTGGACTTAGTGGGAAGCTGGGGAGTTTGGAAGGTAGTTCTCTCTTTTTGGGTTCCTTGGAAAAAGCTGTTTCTAAAATAAATAAAAAAAACAAATGCAAGATGTAAATCAAAAGAAGTAATGAGCAGGATTGCTTGCCCTTGGCTCTTTGTGGTTTCCCCAAAACAGGGTGTATGACAACATGGAGCTGCATCAAGGTCATGGAGTTTTGCAGAATACCAACCAGGTGGAAGAGAAGGCAAAAGTGAAGCAAAAAGACTGGAATTAGTTCAGGTTTTGGTGGAAAATGGCCATCCGTGGTGTTTTTGTTGCACGCTGCTTTGGTTGAGTGCAAATCATGTCATAACATTTTACTCATCTCTTGGAATGACTTTGTTTTTTAGTGCCTGATTGCTTTCATCCAATGTGGCTTTGTGGGTCCATCCACATTTTTACTAAGGATTTACAAATCTTGGGGAACACCTTTTAATAATATTGGCAATAGAGTGATAGACTTGCTTTTATTTGCTGCTTCTCTAGACCCTTCATAGGCAGTCTGTGCACCAATACCTTCAAAATCCTCATCCCTTGAATTATGGTTTTGAGAATTTTGATCCAATAGATTTTGATCCATTCAGTTCTCTTTTTTTAAGGGCAGAACAAAACTAGGATCTTAATTTTTTTACAAAGGGGTTACAGAAACTTTCAGCACAATCATGGTTTTTTACCTCGCTGTGGGAGTAAAGATTCCAGAGCATTTAAGAGAAATTGGGGGGAGCAGGTGAGTTCTGGGGGCCTTTGCTTATGGATGTGGGTGCTTTCTCACCTTCCTGGTGGCATTGGTTTATTGGCTTTGTGTAACTCTGGGATAGGAAAAGGTGTTGGAGAGGAAGAAAGGGGCATCTCTATTGCCCATTTCAAATGTTGAACCCTACCCTGCTTGTTATTATAATTTTTACTTGGCTGTTTGTTTGCATGGGGGTTCAACTCTCACAGTGGCCTCTTGACCATACACTCAAAAGAACAAGAATCACCCCAAAAACTTTTCATTCTCCAAGCTATTTTCAATAAGTAATTTTTGTTTATGCCATATCCAAAAAAATCCACCCTTTTAGCAGCCTCCCTTGGTGGCCTGCAGAAGAATGAGAAGGTTCCCTAACCATTTCCCCCGTTTTATTTTCCATAAAATGCGAGGATTTTGAACAGAAAACCTGACAAGTTGTTTCCTATCATGCATTGTAATTATCTATTATAATAGAGAATAAAGGATTAATTAGTTTTCAAGCTGCAGATATGATTTAATTAGTTTTCAAGCTGTATCTGAAACACCTGTCTTGGCAAAATCAAAGTGTTTTCATTTAGGGGGGAGGAAAAAATATGGGAGTGGGAGAGAAGGAGGGAGTCTCTGATGTTTGCTGATCTGTGGGGTAGTTCCCCCATTTTCCACCCTTATTGAGGTGTGATGTGTTTTTTAAATGCCCAATTTATAATGTGTTTAATTGTTCTCATGTGCACACACTTGCTCAGGACACATCATTGCCAATTCCTGCCACTCTTCCCCAAAACCAAAGAAATTTTGAGTGTTCTCTATATAAGGTATGTTCTGTCTCCAGAAATGTCGCAACAGAGAGGAAAAGACCAAAGCCCCAGGAGAAGCTGCTGTGCCTGGGAGTGAAACTGCAGCCTCTCTACTGCCTTTCCCTTCCAAAACAAGAATAATAGTTATAATAGTAAAAGTAGTAATAGTAATAATAATAATAATAATAATAACATTGTCAACCACAACAATAACAATAATAAAGGATATATTGTAATACATAGTATATATTGCATCTATGTTATATATTTTATATAGTCTTTGTAATTGTTATTTTTATTAATATTATAATCCTCATTATCATCAAAATCTGCAAGAAACTAAGCTGGTCCTTCCTCTCTCCCATCACAAAACCATATTTCAGAGTCACTCTCTCCTCTCACAAAACTGCATTTCAAAATCCCTCCTTCCAAAGAAATGAGAATTTTCCTTTTTGGAGGTAAGAAAAATTGCCCCATTTCTGAAAAACAACAAAAAAAGCTGCTTTTTTTTTTTTAAAAAAAATCAGTATGTGTTTTTCTTGGCGCATTTTTTTTTTCTCTCCATCCTCCTTTCTGCTCCCCCCGCCCCATCTTTTCCTTGGAATCCTTGCCTTAGGGAGCAGCTCTCCCTCCGCAGGCAGGCGCGGGGTGCAGCCGTGCTTCCCTCCTGTAGTAGTAGTAAAGGTCACGCTTCCCTGCGGTGGCTTTTTTGCTGGGTTATTTTTAACCCGGATCAGCCCATCCGCGCCTCTCCCTCTCCTTTACACCGCACACACTTCAGGGTG
>VXBB01024438.1:35172-79174 GCA_013399915.1 Illadopsis cleaveri
TTTTGGAACCGCTGGAGCTCTGCGGTTGGGTTGCGCCTGCCTGGGCGCTCGCCAGCAGCTATAAATAGCCTTGTGTACAAGCAAGAAGTGCCTGAATGAGGTTGAGCGGCAGGAAAGGAAAAGCCCCTTTTGGCTTCCAGCTGGCTGCTGGCCAAGCAGCGCATTGCTTCAGCAGATGAGTGTTTTTAAGGTAGCGTGGGAAGGAGAGAGCAGTGAGTAAGATGGTCTTTCTCTGGGTAGAGGTGTGTGTGTGGATGTCTCCGTGTGTGTCTTTTGTTGGGCTCTGATTTTATGAATGGCTGCCTGTGGGGCAGGGTGGCTGGTGGTGCTGAGGGCAGCTTTGGTCCCTCAGGAGGCAGGTGAAAGATGCTCTGGAGGATTCCTGGTGAAGTGGTGCCGGGTTGGGAGTCAGGTACGTTTTGAGTGTGATTTTACCCCTCCTTCTGACATCACTCGAGTTTTTTCTGCCTTTTTTTCTGGTCTGGAAACACTGCATTTGAACTGGGGTGTTGCACATGTGGATGGGTGTCCCAGCTCCAGGGCTTCTCAGGACTGCTCAAGACCCTGGTGGGTTTTGGACTTCCAAGCTTGGGAATTGGGAATGATCCCTCTGCAGCAGAAGGGATGGGACCATCATTGTTCCCTTCTCCCTTATCGTCTCTGGGCTGAGCTGCTGGTTGGGTACCCCAAAGGGCAGCCACAACCCCAAACTTGCCCCTGAGGCTCTTCCTACTCAGGGGATGGTGATGATTTCTTGAATTACTTAGCACCCTGGTGCAATTGAGGCTATGCAAACAGAAGAAAACACTCAAAAATCAATTCTTAAGAAATACATTTTTACCCTCAGTGCATAGATAACTGATTTTTAATCAAAGGCTTTTTTTAAGAAGACTTTTATCTCTTTTTCTCTTTATATATATATTAGAGAAGCAAGTAAAAAGCGCCTTTAAGTGCCGTATAGAAGCATGGATTAAATGGCAGTTACTATTGAATTAAATGAGTTTTTATCAGAACACTTACAGACGCTTTTTCAATAAAGACTGAATTGGAATGGGGAAAACCTGAGTTCCCTCTGTCCAGTTCTTTCATCTCCACTGAAAGGCTTTCTAGGGAGAACCACTGCTCAGCCTGGAGAGCCTGTCAGGTTTGTGGGAAGAAAAGAGGATGAGGAGAGTTTGGAGTCTTTGGCTTTCAGATTTAAAACAAATAAAACCACCACAAAATTTCCTTTTTTGAATTCGCTAAATTTTCGTCTTAAGCTTGAGTATTTCAATGAGTTATGAAATACTAAAACCAGGTAAGAAAAGTAGAAATTTAGGGATTTTTTCACTTTTCCCTCTCCTTGTGATAGTTTGTTTGCGAAGTCGGTGAGAAACATTTATGCTAAAATAAATACATTGTCTAAGAAGTACAGTTAATGATTTACTCAGCTGTGTAAGATTTCCTTAAAACTTTCAACCTGATGAATTAACACTGCAAAAAAAAAAAAAAGAGCCGGACATTAGGAATAAACTGATCTGATGATGATGGCAGCACTGGATTTTAATAGTGATGATAATGAGGCAAAGATTGCTTATGTGGCAGTACAATAGAATCAGATGTTTATGGTCCCCTGTGCTGTGTTCTGATATGATTTAGCAGTTATTGTCACTAGAATAAACTCAGATCTTCCCCAGTGTGCCTCAGGAAAGCCATACGCAGTGGGGTTTGCTCTCTTAAATATTTTGGGGACTTACTTCCCCACCCTCCCCCCTTTTTTTTGAAGCTTCCTGCTAATCGTGTTGACCATCCTGCAGTGCAGATAATGCAGTGTTAATTTAAAAAAAATAAATCAATCTCCCTCTTTCTGATTTCATAGCTGTTCAAGTGCTATAACTGCATTGTATTGCTGGATCATTTTTTCTTTTCCTTCTGTAATTCAATAGTCTCAAAATGCAGGAATGGCACTCTATTTATTTGAACTGTTTAGAGGAAAATTAATAGGACTATTTTTATGATTGGTCTTTTGTGTCATGATCTTATTTTCCACTATCTGATTTATGTGGCTAGAGTAAAAGGACAAAACAAAAACCAGCTTCATTTGAATTGCTGATATTATAGAGGTTTAGGTTGGGATTTTGTAATTTCTGCTTTTGGAGCAGGACACAGAGGGCTCCAAGCAGGAGGAGGTGAAACATGAAGTTTCTTTTGTGCTGTTGTGATGTCTGGGCTGCTTTGATCTCCCGCGGTGAAATGTGAGATCCTTCAAAATGCAGGATGGCTTGAGGGACCCAGGGATGCTTTTTCACCTCTTAAATTCTTCAGGTGGCTGGATCAGAGTGAGACCCTCAGGAGGGAATGGGATAGGGTGGGAGCTGCTGGCTGGAAATGCCATTAGGGGAATTTGAGCAGAGAAGATCACCAGAACCCTTTCTTAAAGTCAAGTAAGGTTGTGACCCCCAAGTCCTGGTGGGGCAAGGTCCTCTTTGAGGCTCCAGGATCGCTCCCGGATGGAACTCAGACGTGCAGGGCTGCCTTTCCTCTTTGGAAAAGGGAACAGTTTGTTCTGCACGGTGGTGTTTGCTCGCCCCGGTCAGAGATCAAACGTCAGGCTGAGCTGGGAGTTTGCAAGGGGCAGTTTGGAGAGTCTGTAAAGAAGTGGACATGGGGACACCGCCTTCCCGACCAGGTTTGATCCTTCTCTTGGGCTGTGTTTTCCCCCTGATGCTGGCTGTGGGGGTGGGGGAGGTATTTCAGAGGTGCTGCTGCATTTATTTCTGCAAACACAGGGTTTGGGTGGAGGGAGTGCGTTGGTAGCTGGAAATTAGTGACTGCCCAGCAAAATGTGTCTGTGCGGGGGGAGGACTTGTAGTGCCAAGACAATGGGATGGCTTGGACCCCAGGAATGGGACAGGGAAGGGGCTGGATGTCCCTGACAGTGCTACGGGGTGGGTGATTCTTCAAACCCAGCCCTTACTGGGCTGCCCCTGGCTTATCTTCTCATCTCCCTCTCTTAGCAGAGGAGTAAAGNACTTACCTGGCTTATCTTCTCATCCCCCTCTCTTAGCAGAGGAGTAAAGCATGAAGTCCCGCTCTTTGTTTTGCCCGTGGTGAGCGACTCTGCTTTGATATAATCCATTTAAAGCGCTGAAAGTTCCTTGTTTTTCACCCCTTTGCCTTAGAAATGATTTGAAGCAGATAGATATCATCAGCTTGTGGTTCTGTCCTTTTCCTCCTCTTTCCTGGTGTGAGGGTCTGTGAGGACATGAGAGAGTGCAAAGGGACCAGCCACCCCTCCCGGGGCTCCCCGGCATCGCTGAGCCACAACCGGAGTTCACCAATGGCTCCTCGCCTTTTCTGGCAACAAGAACTTGCTATCCACTGTTATCTGTGTGATAATATGCATATTTATGTGGGGAGTTTTATTTTTGTTTTGGTTTTGGTTTTGTTTTGATTTTGTTTTGGTTTTGTTTGTTTGTGGGTTTTTTTGGCAAACGCATTTATCACAGTCACAGCTCTGGAAGAGTTAAATCGTCCAGCTTTAAGGAGCCTGAGCCAAGCGAGGCTTTTTGCTGCCTGGTCCCTGGGAGCTCCCTCTGCTCAGTGGCCTTGGCTTGTTTGTGGAACCGTAGCTGATAGGGAAGTGTTGTCCTCTAATAAACGAGAGATAGCGACTAAGGGGATGTTAAGAGCAGAAGGTGCCACATGAGAAACAAACACCCAAGCCCTTTGGGGGCTGTTGGCAATGATTGCTTTCCTGTGTGGACTTTGGTTCGTTCCTGGGTTGCACAGTTCATCAGGGTGTTAGGAAGTTACTGTTGTTTCTGGGGCCAAAGCCTTCTTTTTGCTAATTGTGGTACAGTGCCTCCGCATTTTATATTTTGCATTGTTGTTTTTTTTTTTTTTTAACTGTGCTGAGGTATTTTAAGTTAAAACCTGGCGTCATGAGAGTTTTTATTTTTTTCTCTAAGCACCTAATGCTCAAAGTTAGGAGCTGAAAACCTTCTGCTTAAGGTGGGGCAATGCCCCCAAGTTTCACCACTCCAGAAGGGATTCATATCTCCTGGTGCAGCTTAGAAGGTGGTGCATCAATGGTGAGAGACTGAAACCACACTGCTCCTTTGAATGACAGGCAGAGCAAAGTTTGAGACTTTGTGTTTTAGCTCCTGCTAAACCAGAAAAAAAGGGGCATGAAAAAAATAAACTTGTTCCTCTTAGAAAACACAATGCCCAAATTTGTTTTATAGATGTTATAGCCATACTTGAGGGCCACTTTTGCTTCACCCTGTTGATGAGTGGAAGGATGAAGCAGTCATCAGACATGCTGAAATGTGGAATTGCCTGGGTTGATCCCTGCTCCTTTTCCCTTGGGTTCTCCATAAGTCACTTTGTCTTCCAGTGCCCCAACCCCATGCCTGTAAGCACAGAAAACACTCTCCAGCTGCACTGGGAGGCTGGAAGTGATGTATCAGTGTTTGCAGGGTACTCAAATAATAGAAATAATAATTAAAAACTAATGCATTATTAATGGTTTATTAATAATAAATAACAAACATGAATGAATAATTATAAGAAAAATAAACACACAAATAAACTTAATAGTTTAAACAGCAGTTATGTACTCAACCCAGCATGTGCCTTATGAAATTGTCTCCTGGTTATACACAGGATAAATTGCCACTGTGATAATCCTACATGAGTATAAGGTGTCTTAGAAGATGAGGTTGCATGAGTTCAGGTTGGATTGAAGGACTTCAAGTGAGTTCAGTATGCAAAGAACAAGATGCATCATCCCCAACGAAAAGATCTCTTCTTCACTGCTACTGTTATGTACTTCTTGTATTTTTTTATGTGCGTGTGCATGGAAATTAAGGAGAGGGATTTGTGGGGTTGTTTCATCAGCAAAAGCATCACTGGATACTTCCACTGTTTGAACTTTGGAACGTGAGATTTCATCTCAAAAACTCAACTCTGTACAAAGAAGCATATTGGTGTGTACACTGCAATTAGAAGTGTAATTAGCCTTCTAATTAACCAAAGTCTTGATTTTGACATCCAAAGTAGTGTACTGGTGGTAAGGAAGAATACATGTTGCTATGACAGGGCTGCCCAGTGTCCCTGGTGACTCACTGGGAGCTGCTGGTCCCGGGGAGCTCTGGAAGAGCTGCCATAGGGATCCCAGTGAAATATGTGGGGCAGGGGCTGTTAGGAGAATGATGCAGGCACAGTGCCACGGACGTAGAGGTTAAATCATTGTGGCCTAATGCAGATTGGCACTAGACCTTGCCAAATTAAATGTTCAACCCTTTTTCTGTCAGAGGTTGCATTCACCACCGGTGTAATTAAGAAAAAAACAGTAATTTTACTCTGAGAGTTCTGAGAGGTCTTGTGCCTTGAGTTGCAAGAGTGAATAGTGCAAGTGTCTGTCAAATTCAAGTGTTCATACTAACAGGTTTATACCAAAAATGAGCCAGCAGGGAGAATTAATCTAATGCCAAGCAGAAGCTCCTGCTGCCAAATGCCATGGCCTAAAGAAATGGAGAAGAATGGAGGGTTGAAAGGAAAGGTAAAAACACTCTTTTTGTTAGTGAGGTGTTAATGATAAGTGGCTGTCTGATGGTTGTTTTAGCTGTGTCTGATGGGCTTAGGGTCAGACCCCACACGTTTCTGGTTTTCTCATCAGAGAACATCCTTGAGAAAATAGGTTTTGTGCTGGGTCTTGCCTTTCTTCTGCCTGCCTCTTCCTAGCAGTTGGGAGCTCTGCTAGTTGTAAACTTGGTTCTAAATTAGCTAGTCTTTAGTTTTGTCGCATGGTTTTCTGTTTTCTTCACTGAAGGATGAGATGCCCTTCTCTAACTGCATTTAAAAGCAAGTGTAATGCATGTCTCCTCTGAGCAGAGGTAGCAATGAATTGGAGGAGATGAAAAATCAAATAGCTGCTTACTCTTTCCTGTTTCTCTTCTGTTTTAACATGGAGGCAACTGGAAGGCTTGACTGTTCGTGGTAAAAATGATTTTAAGCAGTTCAGCCATTTAAACTAGGTTTAATTTTTGGCTTGTTTTTCATTGTTCATTTGCACCAATGAAGTTTACTGGTGACCAGTATAGCCTCCTGGTCTGGAGAGGCATGAACTCGGCAGCCTTGCTGATATGGTGGCCCAGACCTTCATCAGTTTTTATATTCCTTGTGATGCTGCTGTGTTTTGTCTTCTGGAAGCTCCTTTCTGCTGTAGCTTTTTTTGGTATCATCTCAGCAAACTGTGCAAAACTGATCACTTTGGCTGCCATGACTCTGCAATGCTGGAAAGAAATGGTTTGGTTTTTGTGTTGGGATGAGGTGTTGAGTTCCTGATCATTTCTCTGCCTGGTGAGAAAGCGGAGCTGTCCCACTGCAACTGATACTTTCCTTGGTGGAAACGACACAAATGTGTGTGTGAGGGTATGGAGGAGAACGTCCACTTTCCTGGGAGAGAGGACCTGTTTCAGTGGGAGAAAACCCATTTCCCTGAGCCAGAGGGTCAGTGCAGACTCATCAGAGGTGACAATCTGCTAGTGAGGTGACAATCAGCCAATGTGCAAGAAATCTTTAAGCGGAGCGAGACTCCCAGGAGCCACACTGCTAATCAAGGCAGGCTCAGCAGCTGTGCTGGTCCTTTCATCTTTCCGAGATGACCCGAGTGCTGTCACAGTTGTTGAGGTACCATGAAAAATTCCCGATTTAATGACATGGCCCTGACGGCTGCAGCATCAACCCGAGCCCTGCCAGGAACAGCCCCTGTGGGTGTTGTTTGACTTGACAGATTGAAGGTGCTCCTTCAATTAATGCTGCATCATGGTTCTCTTTCAATAACGCAGGAGGTGTCAGCAGTTTTGTTTACAAGCCTCCGTGCTCCCCTCTTTAAGTCGTTCCTAACAAAAGGAAGTTTAAATGCTTGCATTGATTCCTGGCTCCGCAGTGCAAAATATCCACATGTGGCAAAGACGTGGAGATTTTTCAAAGCAGCCTAAAGGACTTAAAGTGCTTTTAACAGCTCCCAGGCCTTGGACCACTGCTTTTAAGCTTCCGTGAGTCACAAATAGATTTAGAAGATAAAATGCTGGATACTGCTAGTTCTCTCAGCACATTCTTTGCTTATTTATTTTTTAGAAGAAAGCATGCTGACTAAATTTACCCTCTGTAATGTTTAGAGATTCATATTCACAGATTTGGTTTTTCTAAAAAACATGCTATGTTATGTAAAGAATGAGATGGCTTGGAAGTAGGATTTCTGGAGACTTTGTCACAAGTCTCTTCCCTGTCACTGAATAAACTACCCAAAAATATAGTCCTTAACAATTTCATATGTGACACATGAAAGAAACTAAGATGCTTTCTAGTTTTCAAGTAAAAGCTTCAAAATAGCGAGGTGGGTTGTGGTTTTGATTTGTGGTTTGGGTTGGGTTGGGTTGGTTTTTTTTGTAGAAACTCAAGTTTTTAAGAAAAGTTGTTAACTCTTTCCACTTTTCTATGGACTTAAAAATGTTCCATCCTTGAATGCTTCCTTTGAATTTTTTTTAAAAAAGGCTAATTTTGTGTTTCATTCAGACTGTCGTATATTAAAGAAAGTCCAGTATTTTGAAGGAAAAATGTGGAAAGAGAAAAAAAAAACCACACAGAATTTCAGTGTGAAACTGTTTTACATGTCAGATATATTGGAGTTAATTGGCTTTTGTATCATGTTCATCTGCAGTGGATCTACCAAAATAGACTGGATGACTGCTCTGCTCCATCTGGTTATTATCTTGCCTGCTGTAATATCCCTGTGCCACACTGCTGTGGCCAGCCACGACTGGGAAAAAGCCCGCTGGAGATCCCCGAAGATCTGCTCTGTGATACGTTACCAACTTGTCAGAGGCTCACTTGACAAATTGAAAATTAGCCAAATGCTTTTTCCAAGCCAAAAGTAGCCTGAGATGATGTCTATGCATCATACCAAAGAGCTCTTTTGAGTTCCTTAAGGTGCCTGACTCCAAATACTCCTCAGATTATTAATAGTGCCCTAATAAACCTGGAGAGCGATCCTATAAATTTCAACATGTTCGGAGGTCAAACGGTGAAGTCAATATTAATTAATAGTCAAAAGCAGTGTTTTATTTCATGTAATCAGCCTCCTGACAGTCTGAGCAGTCTTGGAGGTTAGTTACACTCCAAGAGTGGGAGCGATGCCAGGGCGTCCCATGCTCTGTCGCTATAAAATACCAAATAATCTGGAGCTGTTGCATGTAATAGCTGAAGATTTAATGAATCTCCTGAAATGCTCTGTGCTCTTTCGTGAGGGGTGGTAGGAGTAATGTGCTGGTAGATCTCAAGGTGGTTTCTCTTTGCCCTCTTCACTGAAGAAAAACATCAAGGAGTGTTGGCTTTATTACGAGGGCAGGAGAGGGGTGCAAAAACCCAGGGGTGACCTCAGGTGGAAACTTCAGTGGCTTCATGGTGGCAGCTCCAAAATCTGAAGTTTGCAGGGGGAAAGGAAGGACACGTGAAGGAGCTCTGCACTCATAGCACAGATGGGAAAGGAGAGAGGCTCCATAGAGAGGGAAGGTGTAGATGTGATGCCTGAGGATGCAGTTCATGGGTCTACCTGGCAGTGCTGGGTTCATGGTTGGACTGATCTTAGAGGTCCTTCCCAATCTTAATGATTCTATGATTCTAAGCAGATGTCCCTGATGCCAGCTCTAGCATAAATTAAATGACTTCAAATTTATTTAACATGCACTACTGGGAATACTTAAAGATGTAAAATTCTGTTTTGAGGGAACGGTCAGATTACTGTGTTCAAAAGCCATTCCATTAATTCCATTAATTTGCAGGAGTGATTTATAGATTATTCTACCTTTCAATAGCTGACCTGCTGCTCCTGGAAATTCCTCATAAACTCTTCTCCTTTTCCTGGCTGGTAGTTGATATCTCATCTGGTTTTGGCTGTGGTGAAGAGTTGCCCTTGGTGGACAAGGGGGTGTGATACCAACAACTCATTGCAGGATGTTTGATAAAAGCCCATCTTGTCCAGAAGCTCCTGCCTTCGATCATTTTGATGCTACCTCAAAACCACTACTTGCTGCAAACGCCACCCTCCACCCCCAAAAAGGACTGAGGGGTTAAGAAAGAAAAGCAAAAGTATATGTGCCAGGCAGATGCACAGAATCCCCTTAGCCAAGGGTATTTGACAGCGCAAGGATGGATGCTTCATCCAGGTGTTTGTATTTTCTCCCCAATCCGTTATTGGAGTGAATTAAGATACCTTCTGGCTACCATCTCTCCTCCAAGTGACAGGCTTCTCATAAGTTATTTATGTGGGATGTGTCACCTGATTAATTATATTCCCATATAACCTGACGAGGCTGATGCAAAGTGTTCCCTGGTGTGAGGTTTCACATATGATGGAGCTGTGCTGGATCCATGGTGCTCATCTCCAAACCTGCACCATACTTTGTTCTTGGGGAAGAAAAATATAAAAAAATTTGCCGAGATTTCTGCCTGGCCAGCTAACCCAGGCAATGCTTCATTTTTGTGGAAGGAAAAAAAAAACAAAAGAGATTTGTGGCCAGTGAAAGGTTTACTATTGAATTTTTTAAATATCACATATACACACACGCACACATAAATAGAATACATGAATATAAAATAAACATATATTCACTGCCAGTGCTAGTTATGGTACATTAGTGTTTTAATTCAATTTAAAAAGATTTTGCCTGCCATCCCTTGCAGCTGGAGTTGCAGTGTCCAGGTTGCAGTGTCTACAGTGGAGTCCCTCACCATGGGGAGCTGGGTGCAGTGTAGAGTTGAGTGTGTTGGTTTTTCTAAAGCAAAGCTTCCCTCTCTTTTCATTTATTCTACTGTTGAAGCTGCTCAATTCACTCCAGGAACATGAAATTTTGACTGAAGCCATCCTATGTCCCAGTTTTAGTCCCTGTTCAATGGAGCACATCTTGTTATTCTTGTTTAGACCCAGCATATCTTAATTTCTGCAAGGCCTTTGCTGAAAGAGGTGAACTAAAGCACGTGGTCTGAATGCTCTGAATTGGTTGTCTTTAATGACATTTACCAGATGTTAGGCAGCCTTTGGTGGGGGAGATGTGTGTAAGTGAAATGTAGCAGTGACATGCTCTTCATCATCCACATTTTTATATCCTGATGAAAGGAAATGTTCCAGATTTTAGCTATTTTTCAAAAAAAATTGTCAAAGTCCCTTGCCATATCTTGAGCTTTCCTTCCATGAGCTCTTCTTATCCCAGATTTTTCCTAAAGATGTTTGGTGATGGCACTGCATCCCTGCCCCCTCTATTTTCCAGCTCAGCCTTTTGGCATTGGTGCCAGCTCCATAGACGGAGTTTTGGAAGGTTTTGTGTTCCTGCTGCTGACTTGTGAGAGCTTTGCTCTGCCATCGTCTTGGCCAGATGTTTTCTCCCATCTGGGCTCTCTGGGGTTTTGGGGTGCAAACTCCAGCTGCCACGTGGAGCAGCAGGAGGCATTGCCCCATGGGCCAGCCCTCCAGCAACCTGTTCAGCAAACTTCCGGCTGCTGGGGCATCCCAGAGCTGGTGCAGTCCTGCAAACTTGTACAGCTGCTGCCTTTCCCCACCCTTTTTTCATTGACAGTGTTTTGGCTTCATCTCTGGTTGTAATGGATTTTGTGCAGTGGAGGAGATAGACTGAGAAGCTCCACTCAAAGGTGCCTCATTCTCAGCTCCTCCTCTGCCCCAGCAGTGCTTTCAAATTCTGGCCACGTGTGATTTTTAGCCTAAAACATCTGAGTTTTGGGTGTGTAGTGTCAAGCACATCTCAAGGCTTTTTGGTCAGCAAAGTGTGTGTGCACTGAGCACTGAATGGCCCAGCATCACACTGGGTTTTCTTTTAATGCCAACTAATGAAAGTAATTTAGCTTGATCCCTTCTTTCTACACTCATATAAAAGCAGGAGAAATAACTAGAGACCAAGTAATTTATTGGGAGATGGCCTTTTGGGGTGCATTTTTTTTTTCTTTTAATCCAAGGGGTAAAAGATTAGTCTTGGTTTCACTGGGGATGAAGGTGTGTTCCTGTGATGTGGGTTTAGATTTAACTGCAATCTGATATATCTTCTTATGAGAAAACTGGGTGCCTCCTCTCCCCTGTAGCATTTCTTGCTCTGCTTTTTTTTTGTTTTTTGGTTTTTTTAAGTGTGTGCCTTCACAGAATCATAGAATGCTTTGGGTTGGAAGGGATCTAAAAGATCATCTACTTCCAACACCCCTGCCATGGACAGAGGCACTTCCCACTAGACCAGGTTGCTTCCACAAAGCCTAGAAGCCTGAGCATATTTTAGTTTCAATTGAAACATGTGCTTACGTGCTGCCCTTGGCTAGGGGAGGATTAAGTCCTGAGCTGCCACTTTCCCTGAGAATTTGTCTAAAAAAATTGCCACAAACCTCCAGCTTTCCTCTGCTACACTGGTGACATGAGTAAATAAACAGGTCAGTGCTTTTGTAAAGGGCCAAATACATTCTGAAACGATATCCAATAACCCTTGTTGATCAGATGGGTATTTTAGGTGACACCATCCCAAAATACCCATCTGGTATTTTTTTCACTGATATCACTGTGCCTGTACTTGAGCTTTTATTGCTGTGGCTACATCAGCAAGGGATGGTTTAGCCACAATGCTGGGGGAAGCATCGGGTGATTAAATATCTGCTTTTCAAGCAAATTCCTTTCTTGTGGGATAGGTTTGCATGGATGAAGCCTGCTTAATGCCCACAACTGAGATTGGGCATTCATGCCTGAACTCCAAGTGTCATTTTCATGACAGGGAGAGGTAAAAAAGTAGTGTCAGGAGCTGGTTTAACTGGTGAACTGTTGGCATTGAGTGAGAGGAATGGCATGATGGGTGGGAGTCTGGGGTGCCTACCATGGTTGTGCTTTGTTCTCCAGCTTGGCAAAAATGTTGTAGGCCTCAGCCATTAAAAAATAATACTGAAGTACTTTGATATCTGGTCAGGTCTGAGCCTTAGAGCTGTTTTTTTAAAGGATATTGGACCCCTTTGTGTGATTGCTGGGTTTAGGTGATACCTGCCCAGGCACATCCAAGTTTGCCAGTGGATGCTGAAGTTTGGTCTTCCATCTTCATCCTCGTTTTTTTTACCAAATCCTGTGATGCTTTGGATGGGATGCTGAGAAACTCTTTCTCCAAATGAGCTGCTCTTGTGTTTCTAGGGGAGGCTGAGTGCATGTGCAGAGAGAGGATTTAATGCCAATGCCTCCTCCATCAATATTTGTATTTAATGGACACAGGGCTCACTGAACTCTCCTAATCTCTAGTTTGTGTGGCTGAATGATGGAGACAGTCTTGGCCTACTTTGGAGAGAGGAAGGGAATGTGTAAAGGGAAGCAGGAGCTGGAGTTGCTAGGGAAACACGAGCAGGGATGCTCACTGGCTCTCACCTGATGCCTGCCACAGCAGCTCCACAGCGCAGGTTCCCTTTCATGCAAGTCTGGCCTCCTGGGTGAATTCAGTCACAAAAAACTGCTGAAATTGTCCCAAGGCTTGAGGGGCAGCAGTGGTGCCCAGCAGGAGTCCCCCAAAGAGCTGGGGAACACAGTCAGCCCCGTGAGTGCTCTGGAGACATGCCATCGGCGTCACAGCTGGTCCCTGAGGGGTGTTCTGGGGAATGAGGCAAATGGGGATTTGCTCCTTCTGGGATCACTTTTGGGGAATTGCCAATTCTCCCTCAATGAGAAGGAATGCAGCAGGTTCAGTGATTTCTCCACTTATGCCCATACCGTGGGAGGTGGGGATGATGCTGGACCTGTCTGGGTGTCCCCATTTTCATAGTTTTTACCATTGTTGTTCCCATTTGTCCCTTTGGATTTCAAGTCCCGGAGTACTTTGCTATTTGAATAATTAGTGCCAGGCCATGTACCCTGTGCTTAGCACACCCCGTACCAGGGAAGATGACTTCCATCGAATTTATGATTATGCAGGTATTTTATTCCTTGCAAATGTTTTATTTATTGCAGTGGTTATTGATAGCTGCACTTACCAATTCTGTTGAGGCAAAACGACGTTCTACAATTGCTTTTTTTTTATTTGTGCGTCTGGAATAAAAAATCAATCCTGGCAAAAATTTGAATATCTGGATTCTTCTTGGCTTCCCCACCTGGTAAAACTTAATAACAGCTTGTAAATGTTTAAATCAGCTGCTCCTCTGTTCTTTAATTGAGCACAGAGGAATCTTGAATGAGTAGTTTTTGTATGACTGGGTGGTTTTTTCATGTTTAGGCAGCAATCCCTTCCGTTTAACCAGCGAGTGCTTTTGGGAGATGGATGCGGGACTGTTTGCTGTGTGATTATTTTCTAAAGTTTGGAATGTAACAGTTGAGGAGGAAAGCAATTGAAACTTTTCCTGTGCTGGTGGGGTCCTTGGGAAGCAGCTGGTACCATGCAGGAATTAGAAGCAGCTGGCTTTGCTTTATAACAAATCAAGGGAGTGATTATCTTGTGATAATCTTGCCCCCTTCATCTCTTATGGCATGAGTAAACACAACTTCAGCTTGTAAACTTTGAGTTTGGCCTTCCACCTTTGCTACCAGAGATGAAAATTCAGGCATGCTGGGATGTGCTGCCCCTCCATCAGCTCTGCCTAGTGTCATCCCTGTCACCCTGGGGTGGTGCAAGGAGAGGAGGAGCTTGGCTGGCTGTGCCAAGAGCAGTGATAGAGCCCAGTGCCAGCTCATGGATGAGCTGTCCCTGACTCAGATGAGCAGGAACCACGTTTCACAGCCAAAAAGCCACGTGGGGAGAAGGTGGGTGCTGCAGGGCTCCAGCTGTGCTCCATGAACTGTTCTTTCTGTGACATCTGGCCAGAGACTGCTGCTTTGAGCTTTAAACAGAAGAAAGGGACCAAATAAAAGATTGAAAGGCCCCTGCTAAGAGGTGAGGGTGGGACTTGTGCTGTGGTGCCATGAGTGAATGTCTCAAGTTCAGCAGGGTGGCACTAGGTGAGATGAGCTCAGATTAGCAGAACTTCTGTCCTTAAGAGCCTTGGCTACATCTGAACTCACGATGGGCTTGAGAGGCAGCTGGCACGCACACGATGGGCTCCAGGGCCAAGCCTCAAATCCCTCTTGGCCAGCTCACCTGAGTGCTGCCTGCAGGTTGGCATCGCCCCTTCTATGAAGCCCAGAACCTCAGGCAGGGGTTTGCCTTTCCAGGCTGCTCTTAGGCCCCATTTAAAAGGAAGGAGAAGGCATGTCTAAACAGAAGACTCCTCATTCATCTCTGTTTTATTCCTTACTCTACCCCTGCAGTATTTTCCTGCTGGGAAGGTGAAACCATGAGCTGGAAGGATCTGGCTCCCTGCTTGTCAGCGGCGCCGGCGTGGCCGGTTTGCTCGCCTGGAGGCGGGGGACGCTCCGTGTCAGCTCCTGTTCAAAATACATTTGGTTTCTAAATTGAGACGGGGATTCTGCACAAACACTTGGCATAGGTGAGCTGGAAAAAGGTTTTAAGGGTAAGCAGGTTATTTATACTCTGTCTTGCGTGTCCAGCCTGTGTTTGTGCTGCTAAGTCGTTTATGTTTATTTTATGGAGAAAGGCCTGTGCCATAAATACTGCTCTAACCAGCAGCCAGCAGCAAGAGCATGGTGCCATAGGATGCAAATGGATGGAGGAATATGGTTGGGAAGGGGGGTTTAAATAGGATTTAGTCCCTTCCCAAGGACTGTATCTAGGGCGTGGTATTCAGTTTGGACAAAGGAGTCTGGCTGGGGAGGGAGGTTTAAATGGGGTGTAGTCCCTTCCCAAGGACCACATCCTGCACCTTACAGAAACTGAGAGGTAACAGTGGGCTGGGTGGTGCAGAGCCTCTGTTCTCCATCCCTGGGCAGCTTAATTTTCAACACTGGAAATATTTTCAGGTCCTTGGGTTGTGAGCAGTCCCAGGTCCATGCGTATGATAATTTTTTTAGCAGGTATTGGGCTTGCTCATATGGCAGTGATCCCACTTGTGAAGTCCCTGGAAAGTACTGTGTAATATACATTTTCCTCCTTGGGCATTCAGATGAGTAAAAGGGGTTTGGAGATGTCTCTTGGTTTGGGTGGAAAAAGGGTTTTGAAACTTGTGGGATATTAAAGAAAATCCCTGTCGCCCCACGTTGGTAATGCACTTATCTTCACATTTGTCTCACAAGGTCTTTAGTGGGAAAGAGTTAAGTGTCTTGTCGCATGTGTTCATTGCCACAGCCTTGAGGAGATTTCTTGTCTTCAAGAAATAAATGTAGCACGTGTTCAGCTAAAAATATTGCAGGAGGAATCCTTCCTTGGCCACAGCCCCAGTATGGGAGAGCAGCTGTGAGCTGTGGGGATTTTGCTTGTTCTTAAACTTCATCTGTCTTCAAAGTGATGCTGTCATGGGATGTCAGAAGAGCCAAAGTCCCTGCTGACCTTTGTTTGCATCCACTGATGGCCATGGAGTAGGTCTTGGCAGCTTTTTGCAGCAGGAGTTGAAGGAGGCTGTTGGCTTTGTTTGCAGTTACCTGCAAAAGCAGAAAACCTGGAGGTTACTGAGATGAATTGAACTTGGGCAGCTGCAGGATGGAGCACCTTTGAGGTTGCTCCTCAGTGTGACAATCTGCTGCTGCACAGAGGTGGAGGGTGAGGAGAAGGGTCTCAGCCTAACTTTCTACAGGAATCAGTCTGTGACACCAAAAGTTCCTCTTCGAGCAAGGTGCCCGGTTTGCTGTGTTAATGGGCAAAATGAATATTGACCTTGAGGACTGACTGTCTTCCTCTGGCTGTGTGTGCCTTTGATCAGTTCACTGCTCTTGAAAAGGCAAACCTGTCCTGTGTGTGTCTCAGTGGGGTGGGATTTCTTACATTTGGCTTTACCTTCTGCTTTAGGGCCTTTTACCCCTGCAGGTAATTTCAGTTTAGTGTTTCTGTTGTTAAACTGGTAGTAGGGGGGTCATTGGTTGCTTGGTAAATGGGTAGCGTGGGATGGGGCTTCCTGGCCAGCTGGGATGACTCTGCAGGTGGATGATGCTGCTCATTAATGGGAAGGTGCTGGGAAGCTGCACTCCAGGACTGGCATGCCCTGTGATAGCTGTTCCCACTCCCAGACAAATAATTTTAAATGATGCTTCACTTTGCATTGTAAAAGCAACCCTCCCTCTTTCTTTTTTTTCCTTTTCTTTTTTTTTTTTTTTTTTTTTTTTTTTTTTTTGCATTGCTGTCCAGTCATTTGCCCACCACCCCAAATCCCAATTGAGACCTGATGCTGAGGGCCAGATGAAGCAGCGAATGTATTCAGCCCGATGATTTCCACATGAGCAGGGCTCTGTGCTGGTGAAAGAAGTGAACTCATTGCAGAAACCTCCCAAGAACAAAGCTCTGGAGAAAGGATCAACCTTATTAGCACATTTAAGGAGAAAGGGGGTTTGTCACTGTATCAGTTTATGCTTCAGCACATTAGCGTTGTAAATCTCCTTGTGGAAAGATTGATTAAAAAACTGTATTTGCTTTCCCCTTCTAAAAACTCAGGAAGAAAAAAAAAAAATCAAATCTCCAGCACACTAGTTTGCTGTAAATCTTTTAACACAAGTTTTATGGGGTTTGATGGTTTGAAGCCTCCTGCAATTAAAATGATTTTTTTTCCCAAGCAATCTTTTGGTTTCCCAAGTATTCTTCTGGCCTTTTCACTTGAAAAGGAAAGGCAAACTTTCATGAATTGAGCAGGGGCACTCTTTGAATGAAGTGAGGGTCAGTGCTTCTCCAGGCTTTTCTTCCCATTGTTTGAAGAATACACTGAGGATAGTGGGAGCAGATGTGCTGCTTCTATTTAGGCTTATTTTGGCCCTAGTATGGATTTATACGAGCTGCCATTGCATTAATTCCTCCCATGGTTGCTGTGGCTCAGTCTGTATTCCTTTGTAAATACAGAATGAGCATTTTCTGATAAAGAGTTGGTGCTTTACATTGACATCATCCTGTCAAAAAAAAACAATAAAAAAGGTGAAAAATATCGGTGAAAGGAAAAATCAGTGGAAAACCTCTTTGTTCTGTGATTTATGTTGTGGGATAGATACCCTGCACTTGTGACCCCTGGCAGAGGTGTGTCTGCCACAACTGGGATGGGCAAACTTGGCCAGCTGTGTTAGTGACTGAGGGTGAGCATGCATCATTCAGCCATTGATTGCTGACTGTGACATGTTTCTAATAGTACCTGCCACAGAGATTTAATTCAATAGGGGGGGAAAAAAAAAGTGGAATTTGAAGGAGATTGCATTTATAAAACCCGCATGTGATCTGTCTGTGTTTCACACTATACAGGAAGATTAGGCATGCTTTGAACACTAGACTGCTAATTTTGTTTGGCCAGTGACTCTCAATTTAACTATGCTATAAATGAAATGGAGAATGGACACTGATGGGCATGAATGATTTAATGTTAACAAAAGAAAAAGCTCTGTTGTTTGTTAGGGTAAAAGGGTGAGCAGTCTGGCTTTGGAACAGAGATGCTGCAGTAGTTAAAAGCATCCAGAAACCTAGCAGATCTTTTGCTTTTGGGGGAAAATCCTTCAAACAGAGGCTTGATTTTGCCTACATAAACTGATATGAAAATCTCTGCCTTTAGTTACAGAGATATCACCCTCAGCTGGGCTCTGACCCTATAATGGAAGTAGTTATATCACTGTATATTATAGCTGGAATCCTGCTTTTAAGGGAGGTGTTTTCTGGTGGGCACACATCATTGCAATCACTGCCTCAAGGACAGTATCTCTTTCATGAGGACCATATCTCTTTCACCTTCTGAATCTCTCATCCTCTTGAAACAGAGCATTTGTTCAGTGGGGAATGTAAAGTATGCACTCATCCCACCAGTAACAATGGAGGTGGTTTGTTTTGGTAGGGGAAAAATACATATAATACATATAATTGCTCACCTATTCATCTCCCTTTCTGTCCCATTATCTTGTTCACACAGGAGTGTGGGGTGTTGTTTACTCAGGGGAGGGGGCAGAGGTGGGCTCGGGTCTGTGCTGTGGGAAATCCCTCTTGTGTGAGCAGTGGCTCCAAAGAGGCAGATCATGGTCTGCTTGTCCCTGTGTAACAGGCAAGGAATGATCTTTACCCCATGAAATGCCCATGTGGAAAATCAGTGGCATGTGTCCCTCTTCCCCAGAGGGGGATAGACTGGAAAGAAATCCTGGTCTGCTCTGCTGAAGCTGCCTTTGCTGCAGCTCCTCCTAACTCAGCCTCGTCACGAGGAAATTATTGCTTTGCACCTGATGCATTATCAAAAAATATCCCCTTGCAATGAGGCTGGATTAACCATGACATTTTACAAGGCCAGCTGGGAGGAATGCTTTGTGATTAAGTGAAGCTTGTTTCTAATGAGCCCTGAGCTTTACTTTCAAAAATATCTCATTTTTGGAGGGTGGGATGTGTCTTTCTCACTTTCTTTCCAGCAAGCACATTTTAAAAACAGGGCTAAACTGCAACCAGTCAAACCTACTTCATTGCCCTGTTCAAACAGAGCTGGAGACATGCTATCTTCAGCAGGATTTATGATGTATCTGTGTGCTTGGAACTTGCTGTGGAACTTGCTGTGGATTCCTTAGCCATAGCTGACCATTCAGGGAAGAGTTGAGATGATGAAAGGAATTAGCCAGCAGAAGCTTAGTGTGATGGGCTTGAGATTTTGTAGGTGTTAAGGTTGTTGAAAAGGACTGTGATGCACTAATTTAACCTTCTCCATAACATGGACAGAAGAACTTGATCTTCTGATACTCACAACCTGTCTTTTTTGTGCTGGATGCTTAAAATCCATTCCAAGATAAGAGGCTACTTAAGCCCTTGAGATTGCTTAGCAATCAGTAGAGCTGGAAACAGCAGGTCGGATGAGGAGCAAAATGATACTGGGTAAATCAATTCCACATCCAGAAGGGATGTCCATGATGTGGTAGAGGTTGTTGCTACCAACAGAAAGCTCTGCTGAAGGAATGGGACCAAGAAACCTAATGCATCATGGAGTTTGAGTTGAAAACCATCTGCTTAAGCTCTTCTGCTAGTCCAACAGGAGAAGATAGTGTGGGGAGAAATTGTGTCCTTCCTCTCTTAAGTGGAAGATGGAAATAAGAATCAGGAGATAGAAATCTTTCATCCTGTGGTCATGAAGAAATCTTCCATCCTGAGATAGTGAGATGAGGTAAAACAGCATTGAA
This sequence comes from Illadopsis cleaveri, assembly GCA_013399915.1. NCBI lineage: Eukaryota > Metazoa > Chordata > Aves > Passeriformes > Timaliidae > Illadopsis > Illadopsis cleaveri. Next base: position 54,392 of record VXBB01024438.1, read on the forward strand.
GAAAATACCTGGAATGCACATTTGGCTGATGGAGATGATTCCTCTGAACAAAAAAATAAAATAAATAGGGTCATTCCTTAATTTCTTACTGAGGATGCCCTGAGTTTGGAATTCCTGTTGTGCCCCAGAAAACATCTTGCAGATTCATTGGACTTTCCTGTGTGCTAAAAAGCATGAGAAAGAGCTGCTGGCTTTCTAACACTGCTGCGATGAGCTCTGTTCTTGCCACCCCTTAGGCAGATGGTTTACAAGAAGGGATTTCCCAAAAGCACATGATATTGACTCAGCCCTGTTTCTAGAATCCAAGGGAAATATCTGCTGAGGCACTTGCAAACCCCTCCTGGAGTTGCTCAGGTCAGTGGGGACTTCCACATGTGCTTTGATCTTTCTGTCTGCAGCTTTTTGCAATGAAGATTTTATGGAGAGCAGATAGTCAGCATTCCTGGAGACTTTTAATTTCTCTTCTGCAGCAGTTCTCAGCACATTTTGCCTTCATGGTGATCACTTCATGTTAGAAGTGAAGACCCACATCCAGCACAGCTTCAGCACAGGGAGACAGAGGGCATCCCTGGAGCTGCCTGAGAGATTTACAGTACAGGTAAAATCAAGGCAGTAGCTTTCTGGTTTGCAAACTCTCCTCGATGATGATGCCCTGCAGAAGGGGACAGGGCAGGAATATGGGAATTTGGATGCAACCAGCAAATCTTGGTGCTAAAACAAAAAATGCAGTGGAGATGGTCCTGAGTGCTGTGATGGTCCTGCTCTGAGTGCTGTGCTCTTCGAGTTCTTGAGTGACTTTGAGTCTCTAGGAAGGTGAGTTGCCAGTGAAATCAATCAGTGTGAAATCACATCCACGTGAGGCTTTCCTCCAGTGACACAAACCTGCCTGGTGCTGCTGCCAGCAGCTCCTTGGATGCTGCATTGGGCAGAGCTCTTTGGACTGCTGTTGTAATGCTCTGGCTCAGCACACCCCGTGTTTGCCTACCTGGTTTAAAGTGTTACTAGTTCCTGAAAGGAAGAAACTGTCTGCAGGAACTCAACAGCTTCCCTGCTTTTCAGCACTGCAGCTTTTAGGAAGTGGCTGCCGCAGATGTGGTCAGATGAGCTGTTGAAATTAAAACCTGATATGGATTTAATGTGAAATAGCTGCTCCCAAATGGCTGCATCCATCCAGATATTCCTAACCTGGAGAGGAGATTGATTTTTAATCTGTTTTATTTCGCTGTGATATATCCACGAGGCTAAATTGAAACAAAACAGTATTATTCCAGGATAAACACTCTTGCCTGTGGGTATTGAGAAGGAACAGGAGCCCGAGCAGCTCTGCTGGAACAGTTCCATGTGTGCACAAGCCACAAACCCATTGCAGGCAGCACTCAGCTGCTGCAGTTGTAAGAGGGAGCCCATGATGTGGAAAATCCCTGGCAGATGATATGTCAGTCACACCTGAGGATCAGCCAGGAGGGAGGGATAACAAACAGCACTTTTGCTTCCCAGTCAAAGGTGTGCAGATTGTAAATAACTTGAGTAAATCTGGAAATAAGATGCTGGGATTTGCTGGGGAATTGCAGTGAGGGGAGCAAGTGGTTTCAATGTTGGAGAATAAGAAGTGAAAACAGTTGAAAAAATAGAAATGGGAGCTAGTGCTCCTGATCTTGATCAGTGTTTTAAAAGCAGCAAAATTAATCAAAATTCCTTGCAAAGCAGCATTTTCTGGGGTGCTGGCACGAGGCCTGAGTTAGCCAGCTCTGTCACAGGCAGCTCTGCAGGACTGAGGGTTGTGTGAGGAGATGAGGAATTTTTCAAAGTGTTTCTGGGAACTCATTAGGCTAAAAAACCCACAGAAATCTATGGTGGGTGTAAGTTATCACTGTGCTTTCCCCTTCTAATGTGCCTAAGCCAGGCTGCCTCACCCCTCCATCACCCCCTCCTCTCTTGGTGCTCGTCTGCACATGTGGACGTGCCAAACCAGAAATGACCCTCCCTGACCCCTTTGGCCAGATTCTAGGGTAGGGAGAGGAGTTCCCAGCTCACAGGGGTTGAGGTGCATTCAGGGTGCCTTCACAGCAGCAGAAGTTTCCACACCAGGCTGCCTCCTCATCCTCTCCCTGCCTTTGCAGCTGGCACTGTGCCCATGATCCCAGGCAGGGTGGCTGTCCCCGATGTCCTCGCACTCAGACCTGTTGTTGCTGGGCATGATGGAGGGATTTTAGACTCCTTCCTTCCTTCCNCATGGGGGGTTGTGATGCTTTTTTTTGCTTTGGGTACTCATACATGCAGACAACCCTGCCTGCTAGTGCTGGTCCCTATTTCAGCACAGAGGAGCTCCTTCCTTTGAGGTTGCCTTCACCTTTTTTCTGTGATAAAATGAGCTCATCTTCACGCTAGTGTCACCTTTAGGGCTGTGAGTTAACCAAGTTAAGATCTCTGGTGTTTTTCTCTTGGTCATTTAGAGTTGCTGAAGGCCTTGGTGCCAAACAGCTGAATTGAGTTCCAGCCGCCCAGGGTCAAGGACACGTGTGGAAATTGGGTGAAATATCCCTTTTCTTTTTGGGTTTTTGTATAAATTGGGTTTTGCAAAGTGGAAGAAGCTCTCAAAACTGATTTTCCTGTTTTGTTGCTTGAGAAATCAAAAATCTATTGTTTCAAAAAAGTGAAGAGAAGAAGTACAGGGCTGCAGCTGAAAGTGCAAAGCAGTAAAATGCTGTGGGATCCTGGACTGCTGAGACTCATCACACCCCTGTGGTATCTTCTTACCATAGGGGAATGCTCAATTTCATCTCAATTAAACCCAATGAATTTGGTTTGGGATGACAGTGGTGGCACACCAGGCAGATTCCTTGTGTTTGATAATGTGCTGTTTCACCTCTGGTAGAAATAGGATGCTTTTCATCCAGCCCCAACATCATCTGTGCTAAAGTGGTTGATGATTGATGTGATTTTTCCCCCTAAATTCAGGGAAATCTCAGCAGAAGGGTGGTGCAGAGCAGGAAGCAGCAGCAAACACCATCCCTCCCTCATGGGGAAAGATCCTCCTCCTTTCCTATCAGAAGATTAACAATAATGAAATAATTCTTTTATATTCACAGCTGGTCAGAATACCCTTGCCGGTCTCAGGACTTTCCTCATGTGTTTGTTGGGAGTTTTTACAGGATGAGAGGGTTCACTTTTTTCTAGTTCACATCCCTGGAAGTACTCAAGGCCAGGCTGGACTGGGCTCTGAGCAACCTTGTCTGGTGAAAGATGTCTCTGCCCCTGGCAGGGGATTGGAATGAGAACATTTTTAAGGTCCCTTCCAGCCCAAACCATTCTATGATTCAAGAAAATTGCATCCTTGCTGGGAGCGATGCTGTAATAATGTGTGGATGGAGAAGTGATCCAGACACTTTGGCTTTCTCTCAATTAAACCTTATAGCAGGTTTACTTGCTGGAATCAGGGAGATTTAAAATGAAAATGGAGACATTCAAATGGAGGTAGCACACAGAGTCTGATGGTGATGGAAAATGGCTGTGAAACATTAGGGATGGCAGACTGAAATCTCAGACAGTCAGAAGGCAAATGAAGAGTAAAGAAAAAAAGTTCCTTAGAGGTGTTTGCTCCAAAAAGAAAATATTAAAAATATTGTGGAAGCAGATTGGTACTGATGCACACCTGAAAGATTTGGCAATTCAAGGAAAGAAAATGCTCAAAAAAAAAGAAATTAGAATTCCATGTATTGTTTGAAAGGCTGTCTTAGAAGTGCCATTGGCATGTGTGGCATGTTTTGAAATTGCTTGGGAGAGTATATTGGATTGGGGTGGGGAAGGGAGGGAGAGACTAATTATATATAATCTTAAAATGAATTAGGTGATATAAATGTAATGAAAGAAAATCCTGTTCCTGGAGAGACTTTTCAGTTTGCATTTTGATATCCTAGGGCAATGGCATGTTGCTCTCTGACAGACAACCATTTGATTTGGAAATATGTGAATAATTGAGAAGTGAAACCTCTTTGAATTTGTTCCTTTCCCCTCTAGCATTTGAAGGACTAATTATAGGAAGAGATGCAGCATGCCCTGTGCAGGCATGGCTGCAGCCAAGTTTCTACTTTGCTGGTTGCATGAGTCACTGCGCTGCATCCTGTGCTCTTTGATACGTGTCCTTGCTTCGAAAATTATATATTTATTTTACAGATGGAGAGGTAAATGTGTTATGCTCCATGTCAGTGAGCCCTTGCTGGAGACACCTGTGCCAAAAGGATGCTCAGCAGTCGGTGGTGGAGGCTGGGAAGGGGCTAGGACGTGCGGGTGGTTGGGTAGGAGTAAACACCAATGTGAGGAGTGAGCGCCTGAAAGCTTCAGCATCTTGGCAAGGCTTGTGCTGCTGGCTCGGCTCAGAGGCAGCGCCCTATTTTAAGATGATTTTAAAATGGATCTGAGGATCCTCCTGTCTGCAGTTCTCTGCTTACCAGCAGCTGGATGCTGACCTTGTTCCGGGCAGGAGGGACCATCTCTGCACTGCTAGTCCCCTGGGTGGCACAGGAAAAATTGATGTGTCCAACCCGAGCTCTCTGAGAAGAAGAGAGGGTTAATCAGCCTCATGGCTGGTCTGAGGCACTTGGTCTCATTTATCATCTCTGCCTCTGCTCAGCCCCAGGATGGTGGGTGTGCCAGGGGAATTAGGGCCAGTGTTGGGGCAGGAGACACTGAAAGCATGAATAAAAATACTGCTCAGTCTGGAAAAAAAAGCAGGATTTCGCTCTCTGGAAGAGGTCACAGATCCTAAATAATAATACTGTACAAAAGTATGAATGTCTTAAAAATATATAAAGTCCTCTCCCACTGAAGGTGGGATGACATGCATGATGGGAGCAAAACTGCTGCTGGGTTGGGCTGTGTGGGGGGAAGAGAGGGAAGCACTTACAGCAAGGTGATGGATAAAAAGCTCTCAGCCTGTGTGTGAGATCTGTAGTTCCCAAGCTGTGCTCAGCAGACCCGTTATAGTGTCTTCCCTTAGGCTTTTGTTGTTTAGGCAACATTGAAAGTTTGGGATCTTCTGACACGGATGAGTCAACTATTCCTGGTGGTTCGTTCCTGACTCGATGTATAACCTTGAGCTTGAAGCTGTGCCGCCACCTCCGGCTCTCCCCACCTGAGATAACTGGGATGGTGACATTTGCTGCTGTTTGTAAAGCAGTGCTGGCATGGAGACCTGCAAAGTGAAACAGGGTAGGATGCAGGATGCTCCGCTCACTGTTCTGGCCGAGAGCCGACGCGTGAAGTTGCTCAAAATGCAGCACATCCTTTGTCTCACCATCTTTAGGCAATATGGTGTTTGGGAAGAATCTTAACACAGTGAGGACCAGATGTATGTAAAGCCCTTGGGGCCATATTGAAATGCAAATGGAAATGAAATAGTGCATTACTTCCAAGAGTGGTCTAAAGATGAAAACGCCGTGTTGGGAGACTGTGCATCGAAAGCGGATAGCTGGGTGTGAGCCCTGACAATGCTTTATCCTGTTGGGAAACCTGCATGCAATGCAGTGTTGTATTTGGGGTTTTGAGGTCATTGTTACACAGATTATTTAAGCCTGGATGCATTTTTAGCTGGACTTTGTCTAAAGAATAAACATAACCAGGGCTGTTTTCCAGTCATCAGCTAAATGGCCAGATCAAGGGCTTGAGTCAGCGATTCTTGCAAAACATTACTGACAGTCTTCAAAAATATTTCCTAACACTTGTTAATTTTGAAAATGTAATCATGCATAAAGTGATGTATGTTAGTTTTGCTTTGCAAATGATTCTGGTGCCTGGATTCTGTGTGTGTGCTGGCTCTGCTTCTCACGTGCTTGTATGGTGCTCTGCTTCCTACATTCATCCATGTACGCCTGAAACAAAAACCAAAGATGGGACTCGTCCTCTTCCAGGAATAAAAGAGCTACATTACCTCCTTCTGCAAACCCAGGATTTATATTTTTGCTGCATTAGGGATGTGTAGCTTGTAGGAGCAAAACTAACCTGCATATCCCACTAAAACAGCTGCTGCAAACAAAGTGCTCCAGCTCTTGCTGCAAGGCTTTTAGGTGTGCTTTGGATTTTGATTCAATCAGTAGAACTATTTTTCAGTAGAAACACCAATATTCTTTGTATTTCGTGGTGAGACAGCTAGTCCCCATTAGTTGTCCCATCTAGAAATTGTACTTTGTATAGCAAGGAAGACAAAATGTTAATTTCTCACTATGCTGAGATGAAAGGGGGTTGTGAGATGCCAGCTTGGACCAAGCACTATGGTGACTTCTCCTTTCCACTTACATTTTTCAAAACTGTATATTGACTTGTGGATACTTAATCTGAGATGTTTTTGTTAAGCAGTTTTTGTTCTCTCAAGAATGAGACACCTTTTCAAGATAGCTTAGGCTGGCTATCCTGCATGAAAGTATTTACTCCCTTTGAAATGCTTGGCCCTTCCAGAATACAGCCAGGCAGGCACGTGGCTTCTTCCTCTGCTTCAGTGTAAATTTCACTTATGATGTGTTGTTAATGAATAATTACTACTGCATGCTTCCCTCTTTAAATGGCAGAGGCATCCTTGCTACATAAAACATTAAAAACTTTTTAAGATGGAAAATACCAGCAAAGAGATAAAAAGCCTGTACAAAATCTCTGTCTATTGGGAAATGGTTGCAAGAGCATCAGAGAAGGACTCTGGTAGGAACAGGGCTTTGTGCTCTTGTCTCAGCAGCAGTTGGCTCCAAATGGCACTTCTGGGCTCAGGGCAGTTGTTCAGAGGGATTGGGTTCCTCAAATCCCAACAGGAAAAAACATGCAGGCAGTCTGGATGGGTGGGGATGGAAATCAAGAGCAAAGTTGCAGTCAATGACACACTGCATTTGGTTGGTCAGTAGCTGCTTGAGTCTTGCAACATTTGAATTATTTTTAAATGATGTTTTTATGTTGATGACATTTAGTATAGGAACTGGACAATGGCCAGACTAGACCAGAACAAAAGCCCACCCAGCCTGGTGGTCTGACCCCACCTTTTGCTGAAAGATGACAGGGGAGGAACAGCAGAACATGCAAGTGCACATGGTTCTTAAAACATTCTAAGGAATCTTCTGGGAAGGGGTTCCCCACATCACCTACCCTTTGGGTGAGGAACTGCCTTCTCCAGGTGTGCATTGATCCCACCAGCTGTGACTAGTTCACCCTTCATCACTTGTTGTTTACCACTTGTTCTATCCTTCATCACTTGTTTCACTCCTCAGCAGTTGCCTCACTCTTGCAAAGCAGGGGCCATCGTAGAGATGGAGGAGGTTGATCACCAGTTTTATTCTCTGGTTTTCATTCAGCACGAAGAAGAGTGCATCTCTTAGTGCTCACCAGAGCTCCCAGGATATAGCTAGAACAGTAGATTACATTTCCCTGGGCTTATTGTATTTAAGAAAGTGAATCCTCTACTAAAGTATTGTATTGAAAAGCATGCACTGTGTCATGATGCCCATGGAAAATATGTACAAGCAGCTTGGGCTGACACTTTCCTGTGGTCTTTGCTTTGTTCCCAAAGAAAGATATAAAGGTGAAGGGATTCCTCTCTGGGCTGCTGCCTTGCCTGGGACAAGTGTGTTCACCTGCTTGTTAATGTGGAAGCAGATGGTCCTGCGCCCTCCAAAAAATTATCAAAAGCTTTGTTTGCTCTTCTCAGATGGCTGCAACACCTTACCAAAGTTCAGGGAAATTGGCTGAAGAGAACTGAGATCCATGTGTTCCAATCTAGTGGGGAGATTAGTGGTTTTATTGCTCAACTGGCTGCTGTCACTGTGAAGCTTTTCACATTGCCTTGGAACTTTTTATTTTCTTTAGAGAAAAATGAATTTACTGGCATCATATCTTCCACTTCTGTTCCTGCTGACTAGCAGGAGTGTACAGTAATGTCACATAAAGTACCTTTTTATTAGAGAGGTGGGAGTGGTGTGCATGCCTGTGTCCCCAGGTAAATCTGAGCAAGGGGAGGCAGTGAAAAGATATGTTCAGGGTTGTAGTTGTGTCATCTCCCTATAGCTGCCAGTCCTCTGTGTATATGTTCCTGCAGGCACCTCTCCCATGTTTCAGCTCAAGCATGTGGACCAAAACAAATGATTATTCCATCTCGCTAATGAAGCTCTTGAGGTGAAAGAAAAGGGTTTGACTGCAGCCTAAAATGATCATGTTACAGTTTATGGAGGAGTATTTGAAAAATTTGGGTTGGAAGAGACCTTTAAAGATCCCTTTTTCCATCCCCCCTGTCATGAGCAGGGACACCTTCCATTGACCAGGTTGTTCCACACCCTATCCCAACTGGTCTTGAATACCTTCAGGGATGGGGCATCCACATTTTCTCTGGGCAGCCTGTTGCAGTGCCTCACCACCCACATAGGAAAGAATTTCTTCATAATTTGTACTTAAACTATTCCATTTTAAAACTATTTCTCCTTGTCCTATCACTACAGGCCTCAGTAAGAAGTCTTCTTCCATCTTTCTTGTAAACCTCCTTTGCACATTGAAAGGCTGCAGTAAGATCTCCCTGGAGTCTTCCCTTGTCTTGAATCCTATTGTATTTTCAGTGATAAATCTCTCTAAAGACTCGTAGTATCTCTGAAGGCGCCCAGACAAGGGCACCCCCATCTCCTTATTCACATACATCAGCATCTAAATATGTGGGACCAGCATCAGAGACGGTGCTGATGGTAGAGATCCTCACCTATCTGAGGTCAGGAAATTGGGAGTACTGAGCTGAATCTTAGAATATTGCTTTATGCTCTTTTATGTAATATTGGAACCCGGTCACCATGGGAACTAAATGGCATCCAAATAGAAAGTTGAACTTGAAGGGAATGTACCCAGTTTCTGGGCTGGAGCTCTTGAGCTCAGGTCATCCAGAAAGCTTGGTTGTGGATGTAGGGTAAGTTCTTCTTTCCATGTGCACACTGTGGTCCAAAGTGTTTTAGTCTTCCTATGGTGTGAGAAAAGCAGGAAGGAAAAGATTTGTCCCAGAGCACGCAGTTATTTTACTGCTTCCCACCTGTGAAACAGGCAGGATTTCAGTTTCTTGGGACAATCTGCTCAAAACCATTTTTATTTCAAAGTGGGATCTGGATTCTGGTTAATGCATGTCATCAAAATGAAAGCTAATAGGTGACTTTATTTCCCCCCGTGCCTCTTTACATAAAATCTCTTCAGCATCTCTTTTATAACTTGTCTTTAGAGAATCACCGCAGTTATTCAGACATTTCTTCCGTGCCTTTCATTATTGTGATAGAAACAATCACTGGAAATTGCATGATGGTATTGGGTTGTGCTACATTCCTTCCTCAGGTCATTTGACAGAAGCTTTTTTCAGCAGACCCAAAGGAGAAAGGTACATTTCTGTAAACATGAGACAAGTGCTAGATGTGCTGTAGCCACCTGGGAGAAAATTCCATTGTAAAAGAGGCTCTTAAAATTGCTCATGTGGGATTTGCCATTAAGAGCATAAAGACTGGAGAAATGGACTTCTGATTTGGCTGGCAACTTGCTTCTCATCCTTGAAGAATTTTAGGAATGTCTTTACTTCCTTTTGGAGGGCTTAAAGCTAGTTTGTGATTGCAAGGGCCAGAGACTTGGTTTTTTTTCCTGTCTCCCTTTCAGGGTAGGTTCTGCTGACTTGTTAACTCTTGAAATACCAGTGTACACTGGAGAAAGAGCTTTTTAAAAATCAGTGGTTTCTTCTACAAACCTTGAATGGTCTGAAGGTCTAGAGTGTAATGCAAAAGATGTCCCTTGTCCTAACCAAGGAGTTATAAAGTATTTTCACATGTACTGCTGTGGGCTGGATGGAGGAGTCTGTTTGGGATGTGGTAATGGATGCTTGTCCTTCATCAGTGTAAGACTGGCTATAAATTGTACTTGTGCTTTTTTGGGCACTGCACTTCCATCATGTTCTTACCCTTTGAGCTGAAATGCACCAGGGTGTCAGACCACTGGTGATTGCTTACATGCTGGGGGGAATGCAGATCAGCCTGGCAGCTAAAATGTGCATGTTTTATTTTCTAGAACATGAAGAAATATGGGAATTTTGTCATAGTGTATTTTGCATAGCATATGAATGGTCTTTGCCCAAAAGGGATTCTCCATCAACACAGTGAACCTCGAGTTTTGCTGCAGCTCAGGGCTCTATGCAAAGAGCTGGGCAAGCACCCCCTGCATGGTCCTGCACCTTTTCTTGTCACTGAAACCCTTGGTTTCTCTGAAGGAGAAGTTTGGTTTTCTCAGGCCAATAAAGAAAAGACCCCAGTTGGCACCTGCCAACAATCCTCCATCATCATGCTGGATCTAAGGTTTGAACTTAGACATCTATAAGATTTTCTCTCTGTCACTGCCTCCCCTTCAGCTGGCTGGCAAGGAGGAGCTGTGATGTAGCAGAAAGGTAATCTTAGAAACCTGATTTCTAGGTAGAAATAATTTTCTTCTACTGAGAGCATTTTCAAATTAATTCTTCCCTGAGTTTCCCACTTGCTCATGTAATCTGCTGATTAAGTGACTCATCTCTATGGTGTATTTGAATTCTGGTCAGTGATGGAGTTTAAAACAGTGATTTTTGAACCAGTTCCATGGTTTAGAGTGGTTGTGTTTTTTTACTGCCTTTCTTCCTCCATCCTGCTGAGAAAACTGCTCAACTCCAAGCTTTGATTATTCAAGTAGAAGAGGGTGACAGGAACACAAACAAGCATCATTTAGTTCTTGGGGACACGTTTTCCTGATGTTTGACCTTTTGGACTTCCCACATCTTCTTGTCCATTTACATGCATTACAGTTTTTCCAATTACCAGTGAATTAAATTTGGAATTGTGGTATTTGGAAATGTCAAGCAGAATCAATAGAAAAGCACTTGGGGCCCAATCTTAGTAGACTCAGCACATTTTAAAGCATATTTGAAATGTCCCTGCTGTTAAATCTCGGAGGACCCTGTGTAGATTATGAATTGAGGTGCTGCTGTTCTGGTACCAAAGCTCCCTGTGGGTTGGCAGGTGTGCTGTGCTGTGTCAGACACACATCACTCTCTCCCTGGAGAAGACCTTAAAAGTCAGGAGCTCTGAAAAGCATTTCTGCTGGTGGCAGTGTCACGGATGATGAGGACAGTGGGATGGAGCAGATGCACGTGAAAAATCTGGGAAAGGCACATGATTATTGCTGTTCCTTAAACCTCTGCACTCCACAAGGAGATGCTCCCTTTCCCTCGTTCCTCTGCCTGGAAGGAAATTAATTTTCCAGGCTTGCTTTGAAAGCCTTTCAAATCTTCTCTGTGTGTGGGGAAAATATTTACGAACGTACGTGATTTCACTTCCTCCTCCCATGCTCTTTGGAGACCCCATGCTGGCTCCTGAGGAGAATGGGAGAGAACAAATGATTGTGTTCTAAATGTCACTTCAGAACTAGCTGCATATTTTACTTAATGATTTGTGGAATCTGGTCAAGGCTTGCCCTCTGTTTGATTTTTGAGGAGTGCAGTTGGAAATACCTTAATCTTGCAATTAAGCTCCAATATTTTCCGTTACAGAGGCTGCAAAGTTTGGCTGCTGAGACACCTTCTTGGTAGCTTGCATGCAGAGTGCTCAGCCCACAAGGGGACATTTTTCATGCCAAAGAGTAGTCACTGCTGTTACAAGCCAAATAAATGGCCTGCTTAATGCTTTTATAAATGCACACCTCAAATTCAAGAAAAAAAAAAAAGCTAATAATTATATGCCTGTTTGGAAACTTGTGATCTGGGGGAGAAAACACAACCTCTCCTTTATGGAAATCCTCTGTGGAGCAAAGAATTTTCTTGGTGTGGCGGTGCAAAGGAAGCCTGGAGGTGTCTTCTAGTGAACTGGGGGGTATGGAGGAGCATCATTTCAGAGATGCTGCCCGAGGTGGCATCCTTGGGGCTGGTCACACACGGACAGCAGCTCAGCAATTCTGGGATCTGCAATTTTTCATGTTCTCCTCTGCACAGGCAGGCAGGCTCCAATAGTGCCCTTTTTGCATCTGTGACTTTGTGCTTGTCAGGGCTGGCTTGATTTTGATTTCATTTTCTTGCGTGTAGCTGAGGAGGAGTATGTATCTGTGCAAAAAAGAAAAAAAAAGAAAAAGAAATTAGGAATTTAGGAATTAGGCCTTTTTTGCGTGTTATTACTAATCTGATTTGAGCTCTGCTGTCCAAATTGCCTCGTTTGTGACCCAAAGTGCATTTAAACATGAACTGCAGAAGCACCACGGCATTAAATGCTTTTGATTGATCTCCCTGATGGTTTTATTAAAGAACTAAAACCTTTTTGGGGGAGACAGATACAGTTAGTGATGTGAAGGGAGAAATGTAATTACATTTTTGGCTTTGTCCTTAACTGAAATGATACAAAATAGGATTTTTCTAATGGATAACTAAAATGATCTCTTCTTTAAATAAAATATAGAAGTGACCCTTTGAGTTCTAGTCAAAAAATGCTCTGCTTCCAAAAATTGATTAACTGCTGGCAACGTTTCTGTCCTGCTGCACAGCAGGCCAGCCGGCGACCTGGCCAAACCTCCTTGGATCACTCTGCCTGGCCAGAGGAATGATTTACTAAACCTTTTCCTGAGAGATCCTCCCCTTTGTGCCAGGAGATCAATCTCATCAGCTGTGTGTGCATGTATGTGTGTGTGGACACTCAGTATTTCACTCAACTGAGCATCGCTGTTATCTCAGTTCCACCTCCCCTCTGCAGGATCTGCCTGGTTTTGTGGCCTTATGAGGAGCTGGGATGCTCCATGTTCCTCTCCAGATCCTTCTCCTAACTACCCTGTTTGACCTAAAATACCAGGGAAGTTATTCAGAAGAATTCAACCATTAAACCTCATCCTNTTAAAATAAGTTTTAAGGGAAGTTATTCAGAAGATTCAGAAGAAATTCAACCATTAAACCTCATCCTTTCCCCAAGCTGGTAGTAAGAACTCCTAAAAACACACTCCTTACATTTTACAAAGCAGGTTTTGCCGTCTGTTCGGGGGGAAATTCTAATAAAGATCTAATTCTTTGGAATAATTTTCTTGTTATCGTTTACTGACTTAAACCCAAGTTAAAAAAGAGATATATGGGGGGGTAAGGGGGGGGTTGCTACACAGATGTCCGTGGAAGCTGTGAAGTGTGAGTCATGGTGTGAATATAGAAGCCCTGAGTTGTCATCCCTGGTGAGCAGGGAGGATGTATTTCTTAATATTAAAGTTCCTTTTTTAATTTTAAAAGAAAATGACTTAAAGCCTCCTGTCCTTTTGAGAGTGGTTGTCAATGGCATCATTGCAGGTTACCATGGCAATATATGCTGAGATAATAGATTAACAGCCATTGATTGACTCAAAAACTTGGAGCTCTTTTACTGTGGGATAAGCCAAATCTATTGACAGAAAACAAAATTCCAAGCAATATCTTCCCTTGGCGTTACACCTTTGCTTTCTCAGTGCTGCCTGTGCCCAGATTTACCTGATCTGGCTTAAGAACAAAAACATTTTGCAATAATAGATGCTGCTAATCATCCCTGCATCCAGCTGGTTGGATGGGGCATCTCTGCCTGGACAAATTCTGGCCACTGAGGTTCCCAAAGGTGGGGTGAAATTTTGGCTTGAGAAAGAGGCTCTGCAGAATCACAGAGACTTGTTTCTTGCTATGTTGTTTAAAGACTTTTGTGAAAGAACAGGGGATAAAAGCAACAAGTCTCCAAATCCTCATGTGCAGTTACGTGCTTAACCACAGATGTCATCACGAGTTTGATGCTTTGCCTAAAAATGTATTTAGCCCCTATTATTTAAGTACAGCAGGAATGAAATCACCCTGCTTGGGGAATAAGTGCTGGAGCAACACTTAGAAATCTCACATTCATTTGTAGAGATGCAACTGGGTGGTCTCTCCAGTGCAACACTTTCCAAACATTCCCAGTTGCAAGCCTTCATCTGGCTTGATTTTGAATTTCTAGCAGCAACTATTTGAAATGCTTTAATTTGCAGTCCTGCACGTGATCTCTGGGCAGGTGTCTGGGAGAGGGAGAGTGGGGAGGCAGCAGCCCTCTTTCCCTGCCTTTCTCTCCTCTCCAGTCCCTCCAAGAGTGCTCCACAAATGTTTGGATTGTGGTCCCCCACTGAAGGGTGTGCCAGAATGCAGCTGTGGGTTTGGAGGCAGCTGGGAAGGGGGTGAAGTGCCTCATCCCAGCAGATGCTGAGCTGCAAGGTGAGCACCCAGCAGCCCCTGATTTCCCAGCTCTGCTCACCCCTGCCACAGTTTGAGGGAGAGCTCCTGAAAGCAAACCCAAAGCTCAAACAAAGGGCCCGACTTCCATAATCACACGTGCAAGAATGCATCCGCAGTTGCTTAATTGCTGCGTGCAATTACCCTCCAAATTAGAGGGCAATTACCCCAATTCAGTGTACAATCTCTGCCGTTTTATATTATAAAATTACATGTACAAATAGCTATATAGGGACATAACGAAGTGTTTGCAAATAACTTCAGTTGCATACACTGTTTCATATATAAAGCCCGGTGGTTTTGACAGTCAGGCAAACAGACTGTCTGGTAAATCACTCAGTGTTTATGCAGACTATTTTGACACATCCCATCTTTTCGTATATACTTTCATTTTAGGTTTTCAAAAGGGGACAGGCAGAGATAAAGAGCTGAGATTTATAGCAGCCTTCAGCCTTGGGGAAGATATTCCCTATGTATCTAATTATGAGTTAGGAGCCCGGCAGCTGCTAACACCTAGACCTGGAGTTGCTGCACTGGATCTTGACTATAATTTAGAAGCTGTAGGATAATGATACAGCCTCAGTGATCTGTCAGCGACTCCAAATTAGGAGAGCAGGGTTTAGTCTCAGATCAGCAACAAGGTCCCATGTCTCAGCAGGCTGAAGTCCTCCAGTTCACAAGGATCTTTTTTTAATGAGCTCCCTCTGTGCCTTGCAACTCCCAAGTAGAGGCGAGAGGTCTTCCCATGTTGCTTGGTGCTTCGACTGCTCTTTCCATCATTATGTGCCTCAGATGGGTGCTGGGGGTCTTGCTTGGCAAAAACCTAGTGATACTTCAGTCATTTGGAGCAGCAAATTGACCCAGGAGAATCAGCATAATGACAGTTCCTCCGGACTGAGGTCAAAAAGTTGATTTCCACCCCAAAACTGGGTGATGGTGGGTAGCCTCCCTCTGCCTGCATGATGTATGGGAGTTATTTGGGCTTGGTATTTTGTGTAAAGGTATTTCTGTGTGGCTTTTGTTCGAGGACAAGGCACATTGCGTCATCCCTAAAGTGCTGGGTGGATGCAGTGGGATGCCAGAAACCCATCTGCTCCTGCAAAGCCTGATTCTTCCTTAGACTTTGATTTCAAACAGGACTTCAGGCTTTATTGCTTAAATAACTATTTGTGGATTGTGGTATAAAAAAGCTGATTGTTTTTGCCTGGCTGCTGACACGAGGCTCTTTTCCATGGAGAGAGCTGGGGCTGAGAGTGGGATGCAGTGCTGGGGATGCTCTGCTCCTGCCCCATGTCCATGCTCCTGCCCACATCCATGCTTCTGCTTTGCAACTTTTTTTCCCAAATTTTGCATTGTGGCTGGTGGAATAGGTGTAGGCAGGAGAGGAATGGGGACCCAATAAATGACACCCGTTTCCAACAACGATCCTCAAACACTTGCTTAGCAAAGGTTTTATTTCTCGTTGCACCCAAGTCCCATTGATTTTCTGTCAAAAGCTTGGGAGATCTCTGGGGTGTTTATTTTCCATCCCACATGAGCAGGATGTTACCAGGCTGTGCCACCAAATGAAGGATCTCAGGAGCTTTCCTATGTACCAAGGCTGCTATGAGGGAGATGACAAGAGTGAGGAGGGGAGCAGGACTGTGGGGACACAACCCTTTAATCTGTCTCAAGCCATGGTTTGTGACTGCACTGCAAGACTTTTGCTTCAGGAAAGGTTCTTTTAGCCAAAATTAATGGTGTCACTCCTGTCAGATGCTCAAGTTTGGTACAACACTTTTCTTGAGCCAGGTTGTACTGCACAGGGGAGCCCAGTCACATCCTTGTTGTGCTGATGCATCAGCTGTGTCTGGTGGAGGGAGACAAGTGCTTCCTGCACATATCTTGGGGCAACATCCTCTGATTCTTCTTGCAACTTGAAATGAGACACAGGACATGGTTATCCATGCCTTTGTCACTTGGCAGAGTCACAGAATAGTTTGAGCTGGCAGGAACATATAAAGGGCATCTTGTCCAACTCCCCTGCAGTGAGCAGAGACATCTTCAACTACATCAAGTTCCTCAGAGCTCTGTCCAACCTGACCATGAGTGTTTCCAGAGATGAGGCATCTACCACTGCCCTGGGCAACCTGTTCTGTTGTTTTATCACCCTCATTGAGAAAAATACTTCTTCCTTATATCAAAGCTAAATATTTTTCTAGTTTAAAACCATTACCCAGTGTCCAGCTCTGTGTTTCTTACAGATCTGTAGTGGCCTTGGGGGTATCCATTGTCCAAGGGGGGAAGAGCAGGCAGGAAAAGTTACACAGCTCCCTGGGGATGGATGAGCAAAGCTCACATTTCCTTGTCTTAGTCACTACCTTTCTCCCTCAAAGGGACAAGCCCCTGTTTGACTCCCCCTCCCTCTGTTCAGTGAGGGTTTTACCGCAGCGAGTGTAGAACAGGCAGTTAGCTGCAAACTTTGGTCTCTGCGTGATCCATTACAGAGCAAGGTGTGAGTGTTTCTTGATGAGCTAAAGCAGCAGGTAAATTAATACCCAGACCTGGAGCCGTGCCCCTTCCTGCTGAGACCATCTTGGGTACAAACAGAAGGGTTTCTTGCAGTCGTGAGCACCCAGCGGGGCGAGGATCCTACCAAATGACTTTTAAAGAGATCTGAAAGCAGGTAACAAACACGCAGGTTTTTAAAGTGTCTTCTTAATGCAAGCATCCTTAGGAGCTGTTATAAGGAAGGCATACATATATTTAGTCATCTAAAACTTTATGCATGCTTTTATTCAAATCATCTAAACTTTGACAGCGGGGGGAAAACTGGGAAAGGCCTTTTTCCTGGCGCGGTTGCTGTTTGCAGAGTTGGGTTTGCGTGTTTGCAAGCAGCTCTTAGTGTTCAGCAGAAACTTGTTCCAGAAAAGACAACTGTCTTGGGGGAAGGGAGTCTGGGCTCAATACAGGATTTAGCAGCCTTGGTTTGCTGGTCCCAGAGCTGATACAGCTCCTGGTTCACATCTTTTCAACATTCCCTTTCCAAAGCACGGTGGAAATACCAAATCTCACGGCAGCTCTGTGCATTGCATTGGCTGTCGCTTATGGTGGAGGAAACAGAGGCTACACAATATTGCTTGAGGTTGCAGATGATGGTGGCTCAGCTAGGATTAGATTTTGGGGCTGTTTTCCAGTGAAATGGTTCATTAAACCTTCCAGATTTCTGGGAGACGGAGCTGGGGAGGCAGACGAAATTTCTGGCTTGATCAAAAGCGATATTCAGTTTGGGATGATAAAAATGATATTACAAAATGTATTTCCAGGAGTGGAGCAGAAGATGATAAGGGAGGGTTAGGTGTCAGGTACCAGCTGGAAGCCATGTGACTTAGTACAATGAGGGTGGTGAAACTCTAGCCCAGGTTGTCCACAGAGGTGGTGGCTCTAGAAGTATTCAAGGTCAGGTTGGATAGGGCTCTGAGCAACCTGGTCTACTTGAAGATGTCCCTGATCATTGCAGGGATATTGGACTAGATGACCTTTAAAAATCCTTTCCAACCCAAACCATTCTATGATTCTATGCAGTTAAGATATTTATTCTTTAAATAAATGAAAAGATATCGCCCTCCACCCCCACACACAAGAGAAAGCTCTTTTGCTTTCCTGCTGATTTAACCAGTATTTAGCAAAAATGCTTAATCTGCCCTAAAAAAGCACGGTATAAGTATCAAGAGAACAAATATCAAGGCTTTAACAAGGAGTGTCAATATTGACATTGTTCTGTGTTGAGGGATATTGGTAGGTTGTTTTCATTATTGTAAGCAACTTGTCAGAGGAAAACTCTGATGGAGCTTTGCAAGCGCTGATAAAACCTGCAGGTGCTATTGAAATTGAGCTCTTGTTCGTGTGTGCTTTGAATATAATTTCCAGTTTCAGAAGTCAGCTTTATGACATTCTCATACCCCTACTCCCTTGCAGGCTCTCCCACGATGCAGATCAAGCAGTCTTCCTAAAAAGTGTTATTGAAGGATTGAACACCTCAGCAGCTTGCAAAGAGATCTTCCTAGTGTGATGAGTTTGCTCCATGCCATGAAAATTACTACCCACTGCTGAGTCCAGATGTTGGGATTGGGAGCAGGTTGGAGCCATCACCCCTAGTTTATTCAGAACTGTGGTTTACTATCTAAAAAATTAGTTCTAGCCTTCACAGCAGTCTGGCTATTCTGGGAGCACAGCACTTTCGTTTCACCATCCTCTGGGACCTATTTGTGTTTTCTACCCAGTTGTCAACACATTTTATTGAGATACCTACATTTTCCATGATTGCAATCCATCAAAATAATGGCCAGGCCTGACCTTACCTTAGCTTGGGTAATCCCAAAGAGAGATGGCTGCAGGGCATTTCAGGATTTACAGAATCATCATGGTACTGGGCTCATAGTACCTTTTGTGTTTGTCTGCTTACAAGACCCGTGTTTGTTTCATTTTTCATTTTGTTTCAAACTAATCCTCAAAATGCCACAAAGCAGAGTATTTCCAGATGAAGAGAGGATTTCTAAGGTTTAGGACAGAACAGGTCAACCTGCAAATATCAGTGTTCCCTTATTTGACTCTGGTTTTACTGGATGTGTCTGCAATTGTATTTCAGTTCTGCCACACGGTGGTTATGGGGGAATTGTTTCCCTGGGGGCAGTAGGAGCTCTACAGTCCTTTGGTACAAGGCACTGAAGGAAGGAAGACCCACAGGCTATGAAGACTCCTTTGTTTGTGGTGGCCAAACATCCTTTTTGGGGTGGCCAGCGTTGTTTGGGAAACAGAATTTTCTGTTGCTGAAGGTCTTGCTTGGGTGGAGAGGCATCGTGAGCCGTGTAAAATGCAGCATTTATCATATGGAGTCTTACCCAAATAAGTCTGAACCAGGATCTAAGTGAGGAATGGCCACTGCTCTGGCCCTCCTCTGCAGGATGAATATTATCTGTTCTCAGTTACATCCATGAAGAAACTGTGTAGTTTTAGGTGATGTTTTCCACAGTAGTGGAGAGGGAGAGTTACTCTACTGCATGACATCCCAGCAAGCATCAAGTAGCACCCTGGGAGGTTGTCTTGGCTTAACAGGGTTTCTGTGGTTAGACATTACTGGGTATGCATTGCATCCCCTTTTTTGGGGTCCTGAGGTTGAAGCACTGTCCAGAGTAGATCTGGGAAGGTCTCAGCTGGGTTCTTGACTTCACCACAAGCTCCTATGTGAGCTTAGGCAAACCTGACCTCTCCATCCTCCCAGAGGAGAAGAATAATCTCCACACTGAGCTGAAGCTCACACTGCTGACCTGCTCAGCTCCCAGGGAATCAAACGCATGCATCACCTAAAACAGAGCCATACAATTCCCACGGTCTATTTCTGATTTTCACCTGAATGTTCTTGGGGCTTGATTTTTATTTTCAGGGCCAGGCCATGGGGAGGCTGAGACAAGGGAGTGCATCTACTACAATGCCAACTGGGAGCTGGAGAAGACCAACCAGAGCGGCGTGGAGCGCTGCGAGGGGGAGAAGGACAAGCGGCTCCACTGCTACGCCTCCTGGAGAAACAACTCGGGCTCCATCGAGCTGGTGAAGAAAGGCTGCTGGTTAGATGACTTCAACTGCTATGACAGGTAATAGCCCAACTGGTTTATCTAAATACAGATTTAATCAATACCCCAAGTGTAAAACCTCATGATTTTTTGCATAGAGGAAAAGAAGGCAAGTCCAATTTAATTGGCAAAAGCATCCCCTGTAATTACTTCTGTTGTTAATGCAGCTCTCAGTATTGTCACTTACCTGCTTTGACTTTCTAAATAGAAGCCGCAAAAATCACTTTTAGAGGTTTTGTGTTGTGTTTTGTTTTGTTTGTTTTTTTCCCTAGCAAAGCTTTGATAATTCTGGCATTCATTGAAAAACCTGTCCTGTACCATCAAATGAAGAACAATATGTTCTTCCAGGAGCACTTGGTGATAGAAGAGAAAACTTGGAATCACTTGGTACTGTCTAGAAAAGCACGGATATCTGGGGGTGGTTAGAGGTTGAGATATTCTGGCGTTTGTGATGTTGCAAAAAAGTTCCACTGTTCTTTGGCTGAGTGAAGAGAAGGGCCAGGAGAAAGAGTGGGGCAGCAAAAGCAATGTGAGTTTGTGTGTCACTGCCTGTAGCGGGTTGAAAAGGATTGAGGTTTTGTAGTGCAAAGGCTCCAGCCTCATTAAATAGCTGGGAAAATTAACTAGTCTTTTCTCACTTCCCTTGATGCAGTTTGACAAAGGGGAAAAGAATTACAGCTAAAGAAAACATCCCTATGAAGTTTCACGGTTGAAAAGGACAATGTTCAGTAGCTCTAAGCTCAGGGTTTTTGTTAAACCAAAACCCCAAACCAATGATCAACCAGGCCAAGCCAAGCCCAGCCCTTTCAATAAGGATTAGCAACATAAAATTCAAGGATTTCCCTTGATATAACACCGATGTAGGCCGATCTCACCTTTGTGCAATTCTCAGTTGTGCATCTTTGTAGCTTCTCATTCTGAAAGTTTTAGGAAGATCAGGTACTAAGCTGTGGGGTTAAGCTGGAACTAGATTTGTCCCATGGCTGCAGTGTTTTCTCCCTTTGGTGCTGTACACTTCCCCTGCTTTTGTGCCTGTTGTCTTGGCTTATCTCCACTGTAAGTTGTTCCTCATCTTTGTTCTATTATTAGCTCCAGAGTTACTTTCCTACCACACCTATTCCCTTGCCAATTGAGTAGCCAGGCTCTATATATAGTTAAATTTTTATTCTTTCCCAATAAATCAATCCTCCTTGGCCCATTAGTCATCTTAATGCCGATTCTTCTGAGAACAGAAGGTCACTGTAGTTTCCTACTTCCAAGCAGAAGTGTTTACTGTAAACAGATTTCTCCTTTCAGTGCCTGCTCTCATATCCAGTGACACTTGTATTGTCACTGAGTGTCTCTGCAGGGATGTAGTGGTTCTTAAACTTTGTCATAATGTGTTGCTCTGTTACAATGGTAAAAATTTTCCAGGGCTCCTCATGAGCCTTTTTCAGCCCTAGAACTGAGCAGCCAGTATCCCATTGCCTGACTTTTCAAAGCCACAAGTTCCAGGTCAAAGCTAAAAGACCCTCTGAGAATTAAAAAACAGTACAACTATCAAAAGCAACATTTAAAATAAAGGTTAGCTTTAATTAAATAAAGGAATAAAGCCTCTTTAAATGCAGTCCTTTTAATTTTTTCTCTTCCCTTGAGTGCCCTTGGCAGACTTCCATGCAGGCAGTGTTGCATCTCAAGGTGGCAAAAATGGCTAAGAAGATGATTTTTCCATCAGCAGTGCTGTGCTGATGCCCTTTATGTCTCTGGCACCTTCAGATGACGAGTTTCTGGGAGCAGCCTTGGCAGATGCACCTGTGCTCTGTCCCCCTGGATGCAGGGCATGGCCCTGTGCTGGCTGCTGCAGCTGCTTTTGTAACACAGGCAGTGAATGCCAGGATGTGCCTCCTTTGTCGCTAGAATGTGGAAAAATTTCGGAGTTGGGACGTTCAGCGTGATGGCTCCTTACTCTGTTCTTTATCTTGGGGAAACAAGAATGTGGCACATGTACATTTAAGGTTATAGGAAGAAGGTAGTGTTTAAAAATCGACTTGTGTGCTCTCGTTTATTTACACAGCCCTGCCGGAGAGGTCATGTTCACATTCCCCTGCAGAGCACGTGAGCCGCTCCGAAACGTGCCCTCACTGCCACAGAAAAATGTGTCATTCTCTCCCACTGCCTCAGTTGTAATGTTTGCTAAGTGTAACATGTCATAGATACCTGGATGGCTTCACTCAGAGACAGGGATAATGAATTGCAGATGTGGAGCAGGCTGTTTTCACTCATTAGCTTGATTTTTTCAGCCAACAGATTTAGCAAAGGATGTGTTTCCTATTGAAGGCTCCAACACTGATGCTGTTAAATCCAAAGGGCTTGTTATCTGATTTCAGGAAAAAGCATCTGGAAACGTTGTTTAACTTGTTGTAACATCTTTGTTCATTTGAATAAGTCAAATGGCTGGGGTTTTGCTTTGAAGTTGAAAAAAATGCGAGCCTGAAAAACAAACCAAGTGCTTCCCAGCTGAGACCTTGGAGGAGACAGTTTGGCTATAGGCAGTTTTTTTCCCCCAAAAAAGAGAAAAGCATTGAAAACTACCCAGTGTTAGGATTAAAGAGAGCCCTTTCTATTCTTCTCGTGGCAGTATGTCAGTGATAACACAGAAAGGGAGCCTTGGCATGGGTTCAGAAATGAGTAATAATGTCAAACGCATATGATTGTTTTGCTACTTCCTCCAAGTGGTCAAGGGAAGGAAGTTATGCATATAATTTAACTGGGCTTCAGGAAATAGTTTGATACAGTTCTCTGTGGAGAGCAGCTCTGCAAGCCTAATAACTAAAAGCAGAGCATAGCACAGCAAAAGGTGGCAGGGAAGGGAAGCAGCATTTAAGAAACAGAAAGAAATGACAGCTAGAGTACTGCAAAAATCACTGCACATCTCTTTTGGCATTGATCTGTGGGGAGAGGGAGGATGTGTGGAAGTGGAGTTGGTTTGATCCATGGAAGTCCCCTAAGGCCTTGCACAATGTGGAAGGAAATCTCAGTGCTGGGAAGGCTGTAGCAGTACCTGGATAAGAGGGAAAGGCAGCAAATGAGAGCTGCAACCTGATTTTCTTAAAGGTTTTTGTGCCGAAATAAACTTTTTATGGAGGAGATGGCACTTGAAAATTTAACTTAAAAATCCCAGAAACAAAATGAGAATCATAGGGCCATTGAATGAATAGGGTTGGAAGGGACTTAAGATCATCTAGTTCCAACCCCCTGCCATGGGAAGAGATACATTCCATAGGACCAAGGAGGATCCAAGACCCACCCAGCCTAGGTGGGTCCTAGGGTCCTTCCTGGGATGAGGCATCCACAACTTCTCTGGACAACCTGTTCCAGTGCCTCACCACCCTCACAGTAAAGAATTTGTACCTAATATCCAACCTAAACCTGCCCTCTTTCAGCTTGAAGCCATTACCTTGCGCTATCACTGCATGCCCTCAGACCTGCAGCAGGGCTGTTGCTGCAGCAGGGCTGTTGCTGCTGCTGTCTGGTGCCCTTCGAGTGTGCAGAGCTGGTAATGCTCAAGGCTATGGGAGCAGTCTTAGCTCAGCCCTCCTCATGTGTGCTTTATGGCACAATCTTTAATTGCATGATGAAATACTTCTCTGCCCTGGCAGCGTTCATATGGGCTGTGGGAAAGTCACTGTTCGGGGACTGAGGCGTCTCTCTGTCGTTTTTCTCCTTCTCATTCTGTGAGCAGCGGCGGCTGTTATTTATTACTCACCATCTAATGCCCTCAGTGCATATGGAAGCATTTGTTTCCTTTGCAGTCTTTTCAAGGGTCTTTCCTATCCACTGGGGTATTGGAGTGCCAGGTTGTTTTCTGTAAGTGGAGACTGCTGATCTGTGCAGTGCAGCTGCCGGAGAAGGTGTGTGGAGAAGACAATTTGGGGCAGGTTGGCTCCCAAAGACAAGAGGCAGGAGTTGGCTGATAATGTTTTTCTCTCCCCTTCATTCTGTGTCTGGCACAGGCAGGAGTGTGTAGCCACAGAAGAAAACCCTCAGGTGTTTTTCTGCTGCTGCGAGGGCAACTATTGCAATGAGAAATTTACCCATTTGCCTGAAGTCACCGGCCCAGAAGGTGAGTGACTGGGAGGACAGGGAGTTGGAGTCTCTTTCTCTAGACCCAGTTTCCAAGGATTTTAATAGAAACATAGAATGTCCTGAGTTGGGAGGGACTCACAAGGATCATCAAGTCCAACTCCTGACCTGCACAGGAAACCCCCAAGATTCACATCATGTGCCTGAGAGTGTTGTCCAAATGCTTCTTGAGCTCTGAGCTTGGTGCTGTCACCACTTCTGTGGGGAGCCTGTTCCAGTGCCCAACCACCCTCTGGGTGAAAAACCTTTTCCTAATATTTCTCCTAAACCTCCTCTGATTCAGCTTCATGTCAACATTGAGTTGTTGGATGTTTTGGTTATGAAGTCAGAAGTCATTTTGGTACAGTTCTTTAAGAATAGTTTTTAAAGGTGGTTTCACTCTATGGCTAAAGCTGTACATACATGTTGGATACCATCAGTAAGGGTTAGGTTTTCTTTACGGTGGACACTTCACTGTGGGATGCTACAAAACAAAATCCCACACAAGGGGAAGAGGGGAGAGTGATTTATATGGCATGGATTGAGCCTCAAACTCTTAAAAGGTGTTTGACACCTTCGTCATTAAATTCATAGGTCATGAGTCTCCAGATACCTTGAGCATCTGGGATTTTTGCATTTGATTCTGTTTTGTTGGTCTGGGGATTGAAAGGGAAAGGGTGTGTGTCAGCTTTCAGAGTCTGTGGATATGCATCAAGGAAGAAAAGTAATAGCAGGACCTTCTTCAGAGGGTAATAGAAAAACAATGATTCTCTTAGGTGAATACTTTTTAAAGTATTATTCAAGAAAAACTATTAAAACAGGTGA
>VXBB01024438.1:79767-105128 GCA_013399915.1 Illadopsis cleaveri
GTTGGCCTCCATGGAAGTGTCAGACTGATGGGGTTCAGGTGGGGTTACCACCATGTCTGAGATACTTGAGAGAGGGAATTAGACAGCCCTGCTTGGTGGCTGTGCTTCCTCCCAAACTCTCAAACCCATTGCCTGATTTCAGCCAACTTTGCAGAGCATCAGAGACTGAGAGATGATAATGTTCCTGCCAGCTTTGTGGGAGGAAGGAAGATGCTGTTCCTGATGAAGCTCAGGTTTTATGAGCTGTCAGAGAAAGGGTGCATGAGACTTTGGGGTGGTCTACTTGCAGCCTTCCAGTACCTGAAGGGAGCCCACAAGAAAGAAGGAGAGGTACTTCTTACAAGAGTATGTGGTGACAGGACAAGTGGGAATGGGTCAAAAGTGAAAGGGAACAGGTTTAGATNACCCTAACCTCAACTAAACCACGGCACATCTAGTCTTTTCTTAAATACATCCAGAGATGGTGAATCCACGACCTCCCCCTGTAGACCATTCCACTTTTGCTTCACTCTTTTCAGGTGGCCTAACTCTTCTTCTCTGCTTTTTGAAGTTGGTGGCACAGTTGGCCTCCATGGAAGTGTCAGACTGATGGGGTTTAGGTGGGCTTACCACCGTGTCTGACATACCTGAGGGAGGGAATTACACAGCCCTGCTTGGTGCTGTGCTTCCTCCAAAATTCAAACCCATTGTCTGATTTCAGCCAACTTTGTAAAGCATCATAGACTGAGAGATAATAACATTCCTGCCAGCTTTGTGGGAGGAGGGAAGATGCTGTTCCTGAAGAAGCTCAGGTTTTATGAGCTGTCAGAGAATGGGTGCATGAGACTTTGGGGTGATCTACTTGCAGCCTTCCAGTACCTGAAGGGAGCCCACAAGAAAGAAGGAGAGGTACTTCTTACAAGAGTATGTGGTGACAGGACAAGTGGGAATGGGTCAAAAGTGAAAGGGAACAGGTTTAGATTAGATAGTAGGAAAAAATTCTTCCCTGTCAGGATGGTGAGGCCCTGGCACAGGCTGCCCAGGGAAGTCGTGACTGCCCCATCCCTGGAGGTGCTCAAGTCCATGCTGGATGGGGCTCTGAGCAACCTGTTCTAGTGGAAGGTGTCCCTGCCCATGGTAGGGAGGTTGGAACTGGATGATCTTTAAGGTTCCTTTCCAACTCAAATCATTCTATCACACTGTGAATTTTCCCATCTCAAAGCAGGTAGGACAGAGCTCCAACCCCACACGTCCTACGGGTCACATTGCTCTCCTGGACAAATGCAGAGTTTAAACAGATGTGATCAGTATGATGCTGACAGGCCTGTTCACTGCCCTTGGCTGGGGTGATGTGGAACATGGTAATGTAGTGAAGAGCAGTGGGAGGTTTTAGATGTAGTTGTCTGTCTTATCACAAAGATCAAAAATTTTCCACTTTTGGCAGAAGATAGCCTTGAGGACATCGGTGCTTTACAGCCCAAAATAACTTTTTCTTTGAAAACACAGGAGAATTCAGGTTTTCCCCAGAGCATGGCAGGCAGGCACGGAGGTGTCAATTGTTACATGTGTTCTATACCAATAGCCTACAGAGGAAACAAGACAGGGTATTTCAGGCTGTTCTTGCTGCAAACAGTACACATAAATAATTTGTATTAAATAAATGTGACTTCTTCATGCTTTCCCCATGTGCAGTCTCTTGATTCCTCCCCTCCCTTTATTTTACAGTCCAGCTTCAACTGGTGACAGTGTTTTTTTCTCTTGTGCAGGATCCTGGCCCACCACCCCCTTCTCCCCTGGTTGGCCTAAAGCCCCTGCAGCTCTTGGAGATCAAGGCGAGGGGACGCTTTGGCTGTGTGTGGAAGGCTCAGCTGATGAACGACTACGTAGCAGTGAAAATCTTCCCTATCCAGGTGAGAGGGACACTGCATTAGGTTCTGACTTGCCAGGGGCTTCCTCAACAGTGCTGAGATGCTCTAAATGCTTATGGAGATTGTGGTTTTTGAGACCATGACAAAGATGCATTTGGGCTGGGGGAAAAAGTTCAAGGACCCTTCCTTCCTACACTTCTCCCTGCATTAGCTCATTACCAAATGCTTCCTGTAGTAGTACTTGTTGCAAGAAGGGCAAAACCAAGCATGTTCTGAAATCTACAGGGTATGTTAACTTCCCTGCAAATGCCTGTGTTGTTTAAATCCAGCAAGGCAGGGTGCAGCTGCAGTGCCCAGAGTGCACACAAAGGGCCAGAGCCCTGGCTTTGTGTGTCCTGTCTGGGTGGGTTGTAAATCTGGATCCAAACCTCGTGAGCAGTTTACAGCCTCCAAAGGCAGAGCCCCAGTGCTGTGAAAGCAAATTGCACTGCAGCTTTTCTGTCAGCTCCTGTCTTCTGCTCTAGGAAGCCTTTGAACACTCCTGACTTGATTCTCTAGGAATTGCAGATGAAAAGAGTAAAGCAATCAAAAGTCAAGTGAAAGAAAAATGACTAAAACATCCTTGTGCTCCTCCGCTGTCGCCTTCATTACTTTTTCACCTCGTATTTGTTGTCATAGCATTGCTAAAGGAGATCTGCACATCTTCTGTCCAAGCCAGCTGTGACCTACTAGTAAATATTCAATAGAGCCTAGATTAGATTTTGCAATTGCAACAATTACACTGCAGGGCTGATCCTGGGTGCTGTATGCACAGGCTTTCTTCTTCCAAGTATCCTTAGGAAATCTTGAAAAATCTTATTTCTCAGTAAGGTTAAGTTTGGCTTCCTTTCCGCTCCCCACACATGTCCTTTAGGAACAGCTGAGGATAATTTTGGAGAGGGGAGACTGAGGACAGCAACTTGTCTTTCTTCTTTAGGGAAAACAGCCTCATTTTGAAAGGATACATCACATCCTAACACTGGAGCATGATTTTTAGAATAGTGTGAGCAGTTCTGACTGAACTGAAGGAGCTGTTTGCTTTAAAGGGAAGAGTGATCTTTGATGGTGCATTTCTCCCTGCTTCAGGATAAGCAATCTTGGCAGAGTGAGAGGGAGATTTTCAACACTCCTGGCATGAAGCATGAAAACCTTTTGCAATTTATCGCAGCAGAGAAAAGGGGGACAAACCTGGAGACAGAGCTCTGGCTGATCACAGCTTTCCACGACAAGGTAATGTATCATTGCACAAACATTTTGGGAAGGCAAAGAGGGAGCTGGTTGTGATAAAGCAGGATTATAATCCCTGTAATCTATCCAGTCTGCTCCTGTTAGGCCATGACTGTGGGGTAGCAAAGTGCTCCTGCTCCCTGGCTTCAAAGGCCCTTCCTTTAGTTTTCACCGCTTTCCTACACAAAAAAGGAGTAATAAAAGTGAGGTGTAGGAAGGGAGAGAGGCACAAAAGGCCACAGCTCACATCTGTGGTGGTCACCATCTCTTGATGTACACAGATAAGCCTCATGAGAGATAGATTTTGCAGACCCAAGTTACCCCTTTGCAAATGGGCTCCCTGTTTGCTTTTGAGGCTTGGGGCACATCTTCTGCTTCATGGATTGCTTTAGTTATAAAGCATGACTAACACTTAAAATAAACGTGCAAATCTGGGGTTGAGCCAGCAATGTTATCCCCCTGTTAAACCCAAGGTCTACTTGAGTCAATCATTGCCACAACCAGCTGATACAATGCTTCATCTTGCATGGAAGGCTTTCCTCTTGCTGAGGTTAGATGAATTGCTCTGGTTAAAGATGATTTTTTCCTTCCATTACCTCCTTCCCCTTCCCTGGCAGATAAGTAGACATCAGGAAGTCTGTGCTGTCAAGGGCTGAAAACTCATGGACACTTCTGATTTTTATTTCTTCTTTTTACTTTCATTAGTGATTCCTCTGCCCCCCACTACCAATTAAATCAAGTCTTAGAATTTTCAAGCACTCTCTAAACCATTCTCAACTCAACAGTCGGCACATCTGTCACACAGTGTGGTCTACAATTAAGAACTGACCATGTCCTGTTCTGCAGGGTTCTCTGACAGATTACCTGAAGGGCAACATTATCAGCTGGAATGAGCTCTGCCATGTTGCAGAAACAATGGCCCGTGGCTTGTCCTACCTTCATGAAGATGTCCCCTGGTGCAAAGGTGAAGGACACAAACCTGCCATAGCACACAGGTAAAGCCTCTTTCATTGACACTGTTGTTGAAATGATGCTGTTGAATGGAGGAGGAAGTTGTGCTTTTAGGAAGTAAAGGCCTTTTAACCCAGCAAATCCTGTGCTATGACAAGAATTTTTTTCAACTACATATAAGATGGTGAGGGGCAAGTCAGTGTCTTGCCTGTGGAACAGCGCAGTTGGTAGTGGCTGATGGTGAATGTCTGAAGAGTAGGGGCTTCCCTCTTCGGCCAACTCTTCCCTTGCGGTGAGAAGGGAATTTTGGTTGCTGCAGAACCACTCTTTGAAAGGACTTGGCTTGATAATATCATCACATTATGATCCCTGCATTTCTCTGGCTGTACCAGGAGCTGAACCCTATTCTTCCCTGGTTTAGAATGATGACTCCACTGCGTGTCTTCCCACAGAGCCTTTGATCGTTAGGTAATAATAGAGAAACTGTGGAAATGCAGAAAATGGCTGCTAGTTACTTTTCCCTGTAGTTTTATAAGGCCCAAATCGTGCCGTGGTGCTTATGAGAGACATCACAGCAGGTGCCATCCTGCCCCTGAGACCTCCTGGCACATGTTTCAACTCACCTGGGTGGCAGTGCAGAGGGGACAGCAAGAAAGCAGTTAGGTTTAACCATCCTCACGCTTTAGCCGTTCTCCAAAGTCCCACACTGCTTGCCCTAGACTAAAACATCTCTTCTGGGTGGTTTGCTCCTGGCAGGGCAGGATGGGGGAGATTTCCAGAAGAGATTTACAGGCTGTAATCCGTGGCCATACTCCCCCTCCACCCACTGCATTTCATCTAGGAGGGACTTAAACCCTACGTCCAGCTGCAGCAATTTGTACCAGATCTAGCAGGCCTGGCTTCATGTATGGCAGGATAATCCCTGTTTTTGCACGGGTATCCCTGCCCCCAAAACACCCCACCTCCCCAAACCTGAAAGTTTAGAAGAGCTGGGGGTTTCTGAAAGAACCTGCAGCTGCCTTTGTGCTGCTCCTGGAGCTGACCCCTGTGTCCCTGACATTTGTCCCTGTAGAATAAAGGCAGTGGTTTATAGATGAAAATTCCTGAGGGTGGGGAACAGAGGAAGGCTATAGAAAGGCTTTAAAGCAACAGATCGTGCTCATTAGTGTCCCTGTCCATTTAGCAAGTGATAAAAGCTGGAGAATGCAGCATTTGTGCGAATTTAGCACATACCTAGTGGAGGAGGGATTTCAGGACACAAGGGATTTCCCTCGGATTACCCCACTCCTTTTAATTTTATTTTTGAAAGAAAACACTAAATGCATTTCAAATCTGGGGAGGGGGGCATGGGGGGTGTTTTTGAATGGCTTCCCACAGTGCACATGGGTGGAGATGCTGGGGTTGCCAGGTGGAACTCCCCAGTCACTGCTGGGCAGGGGTTCAGCAAACTCCTCTCTGGCCCCCGGCACTACAAGGAGGATTAAGGTTATGGAATCACTTGTTGGTGCAAAAGTGCCCCCACGTGGAAGCTGCAAATAAAATCTCCAGTGTCTCAATCAAATTAATCCACCCATTACTCATAGTCTGCTTGTTCTGTATTCCCTAGTTTGACGTGCTATATGGAAAAAAAAAAATTTTTCTTCTTTTCATGCCACTTTTCTTTGTCAGTGACCATTTTAGGATGGTCTAATGCATATGATGTTATGTGAATTCTATTTGGTGTGGCTTGGATTAAGTCCTTCTCCCTGGCCTAGATACAATTGCATTGCAGCTCAGACGTTCAAGGTGGTTTGTGGAAGGAAGGAAGGAAAGCATGGAAAAACAGGGGAATAGATGGAAATAGGGGGGGAAATGGAATTGCAAAGGGAAATCCCTGCATCGTGTATCAAGATGTAGGAGTTAACTGTTGCATGCCCAAAGGGCACTGCAGGTGAGCAACAGCAGCACATGCCCGTACAGCAATGCTGGTTCACATNAAGGTGGTTTGTGGAAGGAAGGAAGGAAGAAAAGCATGGAAAAACAGAGGAATATATGGAAATAGGGGGGAAAATGGAATTGCAAAGGGAAATCCCTGCATCGTGTATCAAGATGTAGGAGTTAACTGTTGCATGCCCAAAGGGCACTGCAGGTGAGCAACAGCAGCACATGCCCGTACAGCAATGCTGGTTCACATCTTGTTTCACATTGGAATCACATCATTCAGGCAGATTGTCTGATAATTTCTGTGTGGCCCTCATCGAGCCACTGCTTTGCAAAAATCTCGTGCACAATCTGTACCATCCTGAGGGCTTAATCCCCTAAAGCTGAGCGAGCAAAGGCGTTTATCCATGTCATTAGATGATGGCTGTTTCCTAAGCCTGTGGGGAAACTGCTCTAGCAGGGAAGCAGGCAGTCTCTAGGATGACAGATAGTGGGAAATGCAGGTTTTCTGTGTAATGGAAGGGTACTAATGTTTAGGAGGCTCTGCAAAGCTGTACTGAGTTTCTAGAGGTGATGGAGGCTGGTTTCTGATGGGGTTCACTTCCCCCATCTTAATCCTCAAGCCAGAAATGCCCATCATGCTGTGTCTAGCTTAGAAAGGATAAATCCTCTCTTCTGATATTTTAAGCTCAGAATCAGGGGCTGGGTGGCACAGGATGATTTTTGCTTGCAGTGCTTTGAGCTGATGCTCTGGCATCTGAGGCTGCAAGGAGCAGCCCCTTCTCTATGGTCCAGCAGTTTCTCTCTTCACAAAGAATTTTGACAGGTCTCTCTAGTGCAGAACAATCGTATCTGCCCTCATTAATTATTTTGTGCAGGCCTGCAATGTCCTGCAATCAGCAGGGTCACCGAGTGAATTGATGATAGGGAAGTTATAATGCTGAGCATACAGGACAATTGCCATCTGCTGTCTAAGGTCTGTAATTTAATTAGATTGCCAAACATTCCTTTTCAGATGAAAATGCAGGAAGCTCAGGGAACAGGGCTCGACTGGTTAGGCATCTCAGTGTGATCTTCCTCCAACCCCCACCCTTCCCAGCCCCTGCAGATTTACCTCTGCTGCCCTGAAATGATCCCTCTGCAGCACAGGGCTGACACAAATGTCCCCTTCAAGCACAGACCCACCATCTCTACTGCAAATTCTTACACCTGCCTGTCAGCTGCCTGCTCCGACCCTGACAGCATGTCTGAGTGTGGCCTCACCCCTTTCCCTGCTTGCTTTCCAACCCTCTGAATTCTCCAGGGAAGATCAGTCCAGCAATTACAACAGAAGGCTAATAGATGACTATGGCAAAAGTCTGTTGAAGCATGTAGTCAGGGTGGAGAGATTCTCACCAGCATCTGCTGATTTCCAGAAAGATCTAATTTTGTAGATAGGAGCAAACATCCTTACTAGGATAAAGAGTAATGTCCTCCCTTAACCTGCCTTGGTTTTGCTCTTGGGAATGAGAAGGGCCCAGAAGATGGGGGTCCAGAGCTGGTGCTTGGAGCAACAAATGGTGCCTTATACACAGCTTGCTCTAATTAAAAGAGGCCCTTCAGATCAGATTTTATTTTGAGATTAATTCAGTGTAGATTTTGGCTGACTCTGTGCTGGTCAGCTCAGGGCTGCTGGTCGTGTTTCAGGGACAAGGGCAGTGAGGAGCAGCCCAGTTTGCAGCACTGACCATGCTGGGAATCTGGGGAAGAAAGGAGGAAAGGAGCTGATTTACTGGGAGCTGTTAAGCCTATGGGCAATGTGTGTGCTGCAGTGTGATTTAGACACATGCCATGATAAACCCTTCCCTTACTTCTTGGCTTGTCCATAGGGACTTCAAGAGTAAAAACGTCTTGCTGAAGAACGACTTGACAGCTGTGCTAGCTGATTTTGGACTGGCCGTACGGTTTGAACCTGGAAAACCTCCAGGGGACACTCATGGACAGGTAATCATCACCTATAACATTTTAAAAAGCTGGCTTCTCTGGAGTGGGGGCTAGTTTGTGTAGATGCATTTAATTCTCTCTGAGATATGTATTTTTTCCATAAAAACTTGTGCTCTGGCATAAATTCTGGGAGCTGCCTTCATCTGGGTGAGTGGGGAGAGTGCCCAAACCCTTCTGATTGTTGTGCAGGTGAGGTTCCCCCAGCCCTGGGGTCTGGTAGCTTCCTCCTTCAGACACAGGGCTCATTGTCTCTTTATTGTTTTGGTAATAAATATTCACAG
This sequence comes from Illadopsis cleaveri, assembly GCA_013399915.1. Lineage (NCBI taxonomy): Eukaryota > Metazoa > Chordata > Aves > Passeriformes > Timaliidae > Illadopsis > Illadopsis cleaveri. The sequence continues at coordinate 88,016 of VXBB01024438.1, forward strand.
AACCATAGAATCACAGAATACCATGATGGGAGGGATCTCAAAGATCATCTGGTCCAACCTTTCTTGACCAAAGCAAGGCAAGACAGTCCAGCTGAATCTTAGAAGTGTTTAGTTTTGGAGTCTGCTGCACATACCACCTCTCTAGGCCATAGCACAAATATTAAAGTTCCTAAATATAAATACTGATACTACAATACAAATATTAATAATCCTAAAATTATTGATTTAATTTTAAAAATTCAGCCAGGCTGGCTGCTTGGGTGACCTTTGGCACAGCTGGCTGTGCACTGTGTAAACAATATACTACAATTTTATGAGTTCTTAATTTTCTGCCTTAGTGTTGCAGCAAGCAGCTCCTCATTCTGCTCTCATGCCAGGACAGCAAGTCTATCATCCCCTCCTTGTGCCTCCAGTGCTTTCTGAATTCCCATCTCCAATGTAGAGTCCCTTTTTTACCTTTATCTCAGAAGGAATGAGCACTCTTCTGGGTTAGGCTTACTTAGCTTTCCTCATTTTTGTCACCTTTTTTCTGACTTTTCCAGTACTTTGCACATCTTTCCATATCCTGGCTTCACTCTGTCCCCACTGCCTCAGCTAACAGCAAGAAGAGATGAGAAATTCCCTAAAAGAAATTATTAAAAGTGTTTCAATTCTCAAGAAAGATCAATGGAGGCACTATAATGAGGACTGAATTCCCTCAAAACAAGAGGAGGTCTTTTCCAAACCATGGCAAACCAGGGTTCATGTTTTACTACTTCTGTGGATGCAGGAGACTTGCTCTATCTAGGGCTGTCAAACCAACACCTTTTCCTACCATTTCAGGATATATAATTTTTCTCTTCGCTGTTTTTTTGATTGTGTTTTTGTTTAGCAGGGTAGGGGAGGGGGTTGTTTGTTTAGGTTTAGAGTTTTTTGTTGGGGGTTTTTTTTTTGAGTGAAAGAGGATTGAGCTTTCAATAATTAGGGTGACCAAGTTAGACTTGACCTCATGCTGTCCTGTGTGTCTCCAAAGACAGCATTTTCTCATGCAGGGTGTGCTGCCAGAGCAACATGCAGTGGGATGCAGACCTGCAATGTGCACTGAATGGGTATCACACATGTAGCCTTGAACTTTGGCTTCCTCCTTCATGTAGCTTAGAGTGATCTTAATGAGAATCAGTATCAGAAGGAACAGCTCCCCTTTGCTTGTTTTTCGAGTGAGGTGCACCTTTAGCAGCAGTGGCCTCCAGGCTAATGAAACCAGCTGTCACTCACCTCCAACCAGCAGAAGCTGAGGGGCCCAAATGCAATGTAACTTGAGCTGTTTTCTCTCTGTAGGTGGGAACAAGGAGGTACATGGCTCCCGAAGTGTTGGAGGGAGCAATCAACTTCCAGCGAGACGCCTTCCTGAGAATAGACATGTATGCAATGGGACTGGTGTTGTGGGAGCTAGTCTCCAGATGTAGAGCAGTGGATGGTAAGAATAAAGATCCTCTCTTCCCTGGGGAAGGTTCTGTTTCAGTGTGGTTTAGTTGTCCAGAGAATGGATCTGTCTCTGTTTTTTAAACAAAATGATCAATGGCATATTTTTATTAAAAGCAGCTAGCCTGTTTTTCATTTGTTTTTTAACATAAGGTGTTATTCTCTGTAGATAATAACCTTTGTAAGTGCTCAAGCCTCAAAGTACTTTTTACTATGCTGGTTACCTTGCAAATTGCTGTGAATTCAGAGGGAGAGGGTGATCCCTACAGGATGGGTGTCCTTTGCTCCTGAGCCTGCTCTCTGCTGCTCTCAGTGGCACTCTACATTCCTGCCTGTGACCAGGGCATGCCTTGGGCTCCTGAGAAGAGCCACCCAGCCAGCTTGGCTGTAACTTCCCTTATGCAGGGCAGTGGGGTAGCCTGAATGGAAAGCACCAGAGTGAAATAGCAGGAACACAGGGCTGAAAGGACCCTCCTGGGTCAGCAAGCCCACTTCCCTGCTATTACAGGCTATTAGTTATTGATCTTTGACTTTTGCTGATCAAGTCCTCTCTCAGCAGTGGGCTAGGTTTATTGTTTCATTTACAGCTTTGGAGGATCTCACTTTGTCCTGAAGGATCTAAAAGTATGAACTCCATGGTGTCTCCTTTCTCCTTTTTTGTTATCCTAAAATGATGCTGCAAAGTGGGGCATCTTTTCTGCCCAATCAGCACATCTGTCCTTTGGTGACCCTTGCCATGTGCAGGACAGGGAAGCAGTCATGTCATTGTAGTAGCTCCAAGGCTGCTTCCTCCAACTTCTTTATTCTTGTATAGATATGGGTGCTATGAACTGAACATCAGGTTCATAAAACAACAGCACCTCACCTAGACTTGAAATGTTTTTGTTAGCATTACAGTAGGACTGAGGAGCATGATTATAATTGAAATGCCTCTTATAAGTGTGTGGTAAGAGAAGGTCTCATCTTCAGAAATGTCATGAGGTAAAATGCTGGAGGAGCAGGGAGCACAGTAGGGTAAAACAGTGGTACACAAATCACTCATGTAGGAATGACCCTTCTCTGTTGAGGTGCTCCAAATATCCACTTTCATTTTTCCTGTCATGTTTGTGATCTCCTGCCAGTTCAGGCAGCTGAGATACCTCAGGTGCCACACACAGCACCACTGAGTCAGAGGGAAGGCTTCCTTTGGGAGGAGGGAGAGTTACACTGAGCCTAATCTGCATTTACAACTCCGAAGTGATGTTGTGTAAACAGCACATTTAGCTTGCAGATCACCAGTGCAGCTCTTCACAGCCTGAGTTCCTCTTGGAGGAAAAGAAAAGGCGGCAGTGACCCTGTGCCAGACATCAGAGTGAGCGTTTCAGTTTGGTTTAGTGACTGCCACTGAGTAAACAAGAACAACAATAAGCCAATTCAGTGATTTCATTCTTTAGAGTACCTAAACATTGTGTTGTTGGTGTCACAATTCATGACCAGATGAAGTGGTCAGCTCTTGAATTTTAGTCTGGAAAGACCCTCTTGAAGTATCTCTGCTCTGGAAAGAGGTAATTTTTTGCTACTGAGAAACCGGTTTGTATGTGATGCTGTGGAGCACCCTGAGAAGCCCATCAGTTAAGCGGGGCTGCTCTTTCTGAGAGAACATCTAAGTGTTACCAAAAGCCAAATGATGTTTCAATAAGCAGAAGTTATTGCTATCATCCAGCATCTGCACTGATACTCATAACAGTTGTCTCATTCCCGTGGCCCTGGGCAGTTCACAGCCAAAACTGGTATAACTAAAGCATTCAGAAATCAGTTTACACTTAGGAGCTGGTACTTGGGATGAGTGTGTCCAGCTCCAGTGTGTCAGGGCTGACTCAAACCTCTGAACAAACCAGATCACAAAGCAAGAAATTATAAGTGTTGTTTATGCTTGACCTTGCTAGTCAGTGCTAAAATGAAATTAATCTCATGCTGAAATCTTTCTCTAGGTTATTGTGTGTTGATTGTTGTGTTAAAATGTGGGGAGGATGGATTGATTTGTTCTTTATATTAAAATAAATCACAGATTACCTGGAAAAATTCCTCAAGGAAATGGTGGGATACAGAGACCTGGCTGAGGGTTCGGATTCGTAATTCAACGAGGTGGAAAATGCATGGCCAGACAAGCAGCAGGGACAGCAAAGACCATTGTGCAGGAGGAATGTAAATCACATTTGTCTGCAGTGACATGTGAACATCAGGCTTTGTTGCAGTGGGTTGAGGTTGCTCTGGAGCTGCAGCTCACTCATGCATGGGGACACCGTGGCTCTGCACAGGCCATTTCTACCCTAACCTGATTCTCTGTGTGCACTGTAGGTCCAGTGGATGAATACATGCTGCCTTTTGAAGAAGAAATAGGTCAGCACCCATCCCTTGAGGACCTGCAAGAAGTGGTGGTTCACAAGAAGATGCGCCCTGTGTTCAAGGATCACTGGCTAAAACATCCCGTACGTCCCTCCTGGTTAACAGTGGAAAATATTTTCCTGTATGATGGGAATGAGGGATGTGGTTATGCATTCCCAGTGTTAGACAGAGTCAGCTCTGGGGAATGAAGGGTTGTTCAACACCTTTGTGTTCCATTTTTTTTTTATCTCTTGTTTTTAGAGACTAAACAAGCTGAATAATCAGCTCGTGCTGAATGTGGAGTGTGTGGTGCTTTAGTAGGGCTCCTTCAATATGGTGAAAGAATGGAAAATAAAGTCCTTTCATTAAGAAAGAGAAAATGATCCATCTCATTGGAGACACACTCCTCACAATCTGGATACCATGCAAGACTTGGAGCAGTTTATGGAGGAAAAATTAATTAGATGTAAAAGCAAGCAGACAATGAAGCAAAATACACCATGGGTTTCCCAGAGGTAGTGCATTTCAGGCTCACGTTTTTAATAAAAGAGCTGATTTTTCTTAGATCAGGAAGATGAGAGACCATGACATCTCACTGGGCTTCAGTAAGAAGTCAAATGCCTCTATTTTGCCCAAACTGCTACAGATTTGGCTAGACTCAGGTGTACTAACTCATTTCCCAGCAGTTAGGGAGAGAGAGAGCTGTGGATTGTAAAAAAAGATGATTGTTCCATTTCAAATGAGGGTTCAAATAAGAGCTGTGTTCTTAAAGCACTGTTGAATTCAGGTTTTTTGGGGATATCAAGAGAAGTGATTGCAAACAAAGCAAATGGTTTCGTAGTAACTGATACAATGCTGCCAGCTCTCACAGTTTCATCCTGGGAATCTTAATCTTAAACTTGTTGTCTTTCAAAGCTTCAACCACTGAATCTTGGGAATTTTTTTTGATATTAAAAAAGCACTTTTGGGGCTGAATGTGACCAAGCCTTAGAAAGCAGATACTTAAAAAACCCATGAAAACACATATTTAAAGTAATTTTTGAAGTTTATCTCATGATAATTGGCATACTGTGAAAAAAATACTTGTAGGGATTTTTTAGAGCATTGGCTGTGTTGAATGGACCTCTCCATCCTCTGACAAGGTGGTGCCCATGATGCCTTAAAGATACAGAAATAAAACAACAGACTTTCGAGACAATATTAGTATAGCAGGTAATAAAAACTGGTCTTTAATTGGAGGCCTCCAGGGGCAGATATGGAAAAATGCCCACCCCACATAGGGTGAACACAGTTTTATAAATTTAGCAGATTAACATAGTTGACAAAAATCCCCAATTAGAAACACAGGTGATGAGGTAGTTCCCCCTCTTGGTCCAACCTTTTCTGGAGCCCCCAGTTTTATTCACATCAACTGCCCCATTAAAATACTGAAATAAAAGGCTAATAAAGGAAGCACTTTTCCGAAAACAGGTTTTCTTTCTAGATATCCAGCACAATGCCATCATAGAGTTCAGAAAAGCTCTATAATGTACAGTACTAACTGTACTTTGTTTATGAGAAAGTGTTTTGGGAGGGTAGCTCATCCTTGGTTCCCAGAAAAATGCAAGATAGAATAGGAGCCTTTGGAACGTGTTTTGTCTTTCTGCCTACCAGGGTAGGAAAAGTATTGGAGGTGGCTGGGACCTATGTAACTATATAACAATAGTCTACAGAGCTACAAACATATGTCGTAATAGGACATGAAATAAAGATGCTTGACTCCAGTCAGAAGGCAGTAGAAATCAGGTTGTTTTAGTTACAATTCATTCAGCCTTTTTATAACATGCTTTGCTAAGAAGGCATGTTATTGGTCCCTAGGACTGACACTTCTCTCATTGGTTAAGTAACAGAAATAGCAAACAACACCTGTTGTTATGGGAAAGGAATATTGTTTACACAAGGTTGTTTTGGGAAAAAGAAAACTGTTGGAAAGTTTCCCTTGGGAAGAGCTCAGGCTCAGAAAATATCAGGTCCACAAAGATGTATGAAGGAGATACAAAAGCAAAGATCATTTTGGAGTCCCCCAAAGAGCAGGTGACGTTGCTGAAGGCGTTTTCTCCCCGTTGCAGGGCCTGGCGCAGCTGTGCGTGACCATCGAAGAGTGCTGGGACCACGACGCGGAGGCGCGGCTCTCGGCGGGCTGTGTCGAGGAGCGCATCGCGCAGATCCGCAAATCCGTTAACGGCACTACCTCGGACTGCCTCGTCTCCATCGTGACGTCTGTCACCAACGTGGACTTGCCACCCAAAGAGTCTAGTATCTGAGTCCTGGGGCCTGGTTCACTTTTGTCTTTCCAGACTCAGCGGATTTAAAAAAACAAACAAACAAACAAAAAAACAAGGAAAAGAGTTTAAAAAAAAAAAAGTACAAAAAAACAAAATCACAAAAATTCAACAAACCCATGAATGCAGCTGCTATTTTATCTTGACTTTTTATTATTATTGTTATTATNGTACTGGAGGTGGCTGGGAACTATCTAACTATGCAACAATAGTCTACAGAGCTATAAACATATGTTGTAATAGGACATGAAATAAAGATGCTTGACTCCAGTCAGAAGGCAGTAGAAATCAGGTGGTTTTACTTACAATTCATTCAGCCTTTTTATAACATGCTTTGCTAAGAAGGCATGTTATTGGTCCCTAGGACTGACACTTCTCTCATTGGTTAAGTAACAGAAATAGCAAACAACACCTGTTGTTGTGGGAAAGGAATATTGTTTACACAAGGTTGTTTTGGGAAAAAGAAAACTGTTGGAAAGTTTCCCTTGGGAAGAGCTCAGGCTCAGAAAATATCAAGTCCACAAAGATATATGAAGGAAATACAAAAGCAAAGATCATTTTGGAGTCCCCCAAAGAGCAGGTGACGTTGCTGAAGGCGTTTTCTCCCCGTTGCAGGGCCTGGCGCAGCTGTGCGTGACCATCGAAGAGTGCTGGGACCACGACGCGGAGGCGCGGCTCTCGGCGGGCTGTGTCGAGGAGCGCATCGCGCAGATCCGCAAATCCGTTAACGGCACTACCTCGGACTGCCTCGTCTCCATCGTGACGTCTGTCACCAACGTGGACTTGCCACCCAAAGAGTCTAGTATCTGAGTCCTGGGGCCTGGTTCACTTTTGTCTTTCCAGACTCAGCGGATTTAAAAAAACAAACAAACAAACAAAAAAACAAGGAAAAGAGTTTAAAAAAAAAAAAGTACAAAAAAACAAAATCACAAAAATTCAACAAACCCATGAATGCAGCTGCTATTTTATCTTGACTTTTTATTATTATTGTTATTATTATTATTATTATTTTTTTGGATTGGATCAATTTTACCAGCACATTGCTCTACTGTATTAAAAAAATGGACATTTCAGCAAGCATTCAGGTGCCGACTAATGAATGCAGAAAAGGTGCAGGTACCTCAGAACCTCAACAAACTCACTTCAGTTGTTTTTATTTTATTCAGTTTTCTGGGTTTCTCTTTATCAGTCTGTCTTCTGAGCAGAGCATCTGTGACATAAAGCTTATGTGACATAAAGGAAAACCACCTACCACCTTCGAAAATGCAATGCTGCAAACTGTGGAGGAAACTTAAGACTGTTATGTAAAGAATACACCTTCCTCAAAAGCATTTTTTTCCCCATTTTGGTTTTGGGTTCAGTTTCTTTTTTTATTTTTTTTTAATTTTTTTTTTGGAAGTGAGCTTCAGAAAAAAACAGCAGATGTGTCTTTTACGGATCTAACGGGTGTCATTGTAACATGGGAAAAAAAAAGTAACTGGGCAGAGAATGTTAATTCTTGATGGTATAATTGAAGGGGGGAGCGTAGAATAGGGGTGGGCAGAGTGACGTTGGACTTGGCAGCATTTGGGGAAACATCATTTGCTATGGAGCTACTTCTCAGGTAATCATTAGAGGAGGGGAAGGACATTTCTGGGCAGAGTATTTACGGCCGCAGCGTATGGAGAAAGCGGAGTTAAAGAGGCAGTGGTTGGAAGACAGACAATTGTTTCTTCCTCCAGAGTCTGGGTTTGGGCAGTAAAAGAACAAAGCAGGACTATAACTTTTATTTTTCAGTTCCAGGTAGTAGTAGGAAGGATGCTTTTAAGCAATGTCATCAGGACAGGTGGGGAAGTGTGATTTCAGGAGCACTTTGGTAAAATACTGGAAGATGAGAAAATTTTTGCATCTCATTTTAAGTGTGAGTTAGTTGAGAAAACTTGGCCTTGGATTGGTTATCTCTCAGCCCAAGTTAATGGTGCATGCAGATGGTGGAAGGATGAAAAGGGTGAAAACTGGGTATATAAATTTTTTTCTTTATTAATTTGAGACTGGGGGAATGAATGGTGGCAGCTGGCTCCTGTAGCATCTGAGAAGCCTGAGAGCTGCCTGGCTGCAGGGAACTGAGGCAGCTCAGCAGCAGCAGTGATTCCCACAGCACCTCTCCCACTGGTTTCTTTGACGCTGCTTTCTCCCTACTCTGTGATGAAACTCTTTTGTCTTAAAGTGGTGCATATTCAAAAATACCGTTACTCTTATTATGCCATAAACTCGCTCTAGTCAGTGAATGTTCCTAATGCTGCTGATTCAACATTGAAATATTTTTTTAATTTGCAAAACATGCAATGTTTAAAAAAATAAAAAACTTAAAAAAAAACAACAACCAAACACAAAACATACACACACACGTTACGTGGCTTCCGAGTTTAAACTGAAAAAAAAAATATTAAAAACTTCATGACCACAGACCACCTCAAACCAGAAATACCTCAAAATTTTCTACTTGTATGAGTTTTATTATATATTTTGTTAGTTGTGTTGTCTTGTAGTAAGTATATTTTAATGTAAGTTGGCTTTTATGACAAGGGAATTTTAAAAAAAGAAAAAAAAGAAAAAAAGTTCCAAAATCTTTTAGGAAGTGCTACCATTTTTTTGTTGTTTTGTTTAATAAAGCACCATTGTAAATAACTGTATACAGTTGTAGAATAACTGCCTATATAAGGTACCTGGGCATTATTCACTCTTATTTGTGAAGGCTGTTTCCATTCTGTGGTTTTGGGGTTTTTTTGTCTGTTTTAGTGAAAGGACAGTACATCTTTTTCTTTTTCTTCTTTTTCTTTTTCTTTTTCTTTTTCTTTTTCTTTTTCTTTTTCTTTTTCTTTTTCTTTTTCCAAAATTTTTTTCTTTTTATTTACTTTGAATATAACATGAATTCTGTGTCTTGCTAGACTGACAAAGTTATGTCCACTGGAAGGCCAGATCTTCTAAATTTTTCTTTCTTTTAAGCCAAAATGCAGTCCTAAACTAATCACCCTGTAATAGAAATGTAAAAAGTCTGTATCATATACAAATGAATTGGACTTCTCTCCACTGCCAAATTATCAGTGTGCACCCTTGCACAGATGTAATTTATTAAGCAAACAAAACTGCTAATTGGAGAAAATATTAAAAAAAAAATTAAATATATTTCTTGAAAAGTATAGCTTTAAAACCTAGAGGTCACAAATGAGGACATGGTCCTTTATCTTGAAGAGACATTAAGAGAATTGCCTTAATTTGTCTATCTGAATAAAGTCTTAACCTATTCTTTCAAGTTACTGAATGTATATTGCATATTAGTATGTACACACATGTAACTGTGTTTCCGTGTGTAGGTTTGAAAGTTTCTGTTTCTTGATGTGCTTCTGTTGAGAAAACCTTGACAAAACCAGACAGAACGATACCATTTGACCCAGCCGATGTCTCCGGTGGCCGTTGGCACCTTTGGGCCTGATGCTGCAACGTACCTATGCTTAGCATTGAGGGTGTAGGTAGCTCTTCTGGTGTCATGACATTAGGCACTCACTTAATGTTAAGTGTGGTTGTAAATGTTTGCAGGATCAGTATTTTTCATGTTTAATACATTTCTGCACTGAGTTTTATATGAAAATGTGACTATGTTTTAGAAGTGAAGTGATGTAAGGTTTGGGGTGGAGCGTAGAGCAGTTAAGACTGAGTGAATATTTGTTTTGGGGTGGGCTTGCTCCCTTTCCCCTCGGAATGGGAGCCAGTTCCTATTGCTGCAGAAAGAAAAAAGCTGTACTGTCTTTTAACTGTTAATATCTGTTTGCTCTTCTGGATTTTTTCCTTCAGCATTACGTATTATAGCTAAAACAGGCTCATTACAGCAGTTGCTTTTTTATCCTGATTTCTTTAAGAAGCTTTAAAGTATTTATTGAAAGTGCCATATTATTTTAATAGCCTATTAAACAGTGTCTGAAATCTTCTCTTTTGAGAAAGCATAAACACAAATTCTCACATGTAGCTTATCTTACTGCGGGGAACTGCACGACTGTGCAAACCTTGACCAAACGTTGATTGTAAAGTGTTACATCTTCCTGGAGTAATGGTTCCTTATAGATCATCTTGTCAGCAGGATTCAGAAACTGATTTGAAAAAGAATTTCCAAATTGCGTGTGTGCTGGGTAACAAGTTTTATATGTATGTAGGTATGTGTGTCTTGCTATTGCAGTGGGAAGGAAATCCTGAACTTTGAATTTGTACCAATTTGGATAAAGCTGTTTTTTAAACTGGTATTTATTTATTTTATTAACAAAGACAAGCTCTGATTAACTTGTTGGTCTTTCAACAGTTGAGCTGTCAAGCAAGTAGTTTCCTCACCTCCATTTTAACTCTTATTGACAACATGATTTTGGTTCTGTTTGGTACTGCAGAGGGTTTTTCCAAGTCAGGAATTGGGCACATCCACAGGTGTAGCTGTCATAAGCAATTGCAGCTCTTTTCCTCTTAACACTCCCTTGAATATGATGGTGACAACACCTCTTACTCTATTTCCCAAGTGCTACATTTCACCTCCCATTCAGACTTAGAGGAAGCAGCTCTTCAAAAATTTGGCTGCAGAATTTTATTGGTCACCTCTCTCTCTCAGATGGAAGTTCTCAGGTGAATATTAACACTGAATATCCTGAGTAAAAATCTTCCTTGACTTTAGGAGCCAGGATTCCCCATCCCTCTGGTGGAACTCCCTTTTATTTATTGCACTGGCTGGGCTGGTTTCCTAGGTGCAGAAAATTTGAGTTCATATTTTTAAACTGGAAATACCACAAGAACTAAAATTGGAGTGTTTTTTTGAGAGCTGTGACTTGTTGATGAAATGGCATTAGTACAGCAAGGCTGGAAATTGTATATGGCTTATATTGAAATACATGTACATATTATGAGATGGCTATAAACCAGCCTAACCATTAGTTAAGTAGTACCAGGCCTATTCATTATGATTAAGGATTTTAGCTAGTCCTGATCATAAAGAAATCTCTATTTAAGACAAAAGTAAGACATTTAAGACTTTTTATTCTGCCTTGTTTTTCAGCTGAAATTCTCTATGATAATATCTTTATGTGCTAGACAGTTACACCTATGGAAGTGCCAAGGTCTTTGTTTTGAAGAGAAGGTCTGTGAGTGCCCCCCAGTAACTCCCCTGCATTTTCCTTGGGTCTCCTGACTCCCTGCTGTTCCCACTTGAAGTCAGTGGTTTCAGTGGAAGCAGATTATTTCCAGGCTGGCTGGGTCAGGCCTGGCCATTAGGAATCCTGATCCCTCTTAACATCCCAGCACTGGAACTGGGGAGCACACGTTTTATTCCTCTTGTACGACTTTCTAGGCAGACTGTCAGAGCTTGTGCCCTGTTTTGCAGGGAAAAGGTCTGGTTTCACTTAGCATAGAAGGAACTCGTACTGCAGAGGAAGGTGCTGGCTGATAAGGTGTGACAGTGCTGTTGTTGCAGTCCTCTTCAAGCCACACTGTGCTTGCAAAGTTGCTAAGCAGGAAGTGTCCCGCAAACTTTTGTCACTTTTACATACAGGATATTGTTTGGTAACATTGTAAATAAAATAGACTATATAATAGAGGAAAATAAGGACATTTTGACTTTTTTACTTTTGGAAAAATATATATATATTTTAGTTACATATACAAACAAAAAATTCTACATTGTGTGAGAATTCTTTTATACCACAAATTATTTTTGTAATGTCTAATATGTTTCTGCAGGGAAAAGGGAGAAAGGTCTGTGTATGCACAGCAAATAAATAAAGAAATATATGTATAATGTTTAAATTAAGTGTGCACTACATCAAAGTCTAGAGGATAGAACAAGTGTAGCCTGAAAACAGTTTGAGGAGCAAGTCCGGATGTACTTGGACATGCTTTGAGGACGGCACTGAGTATATATTTAGGTTATCTTGCATGTCACATCCCTTCTGCTAAAGATGCTTATTGCTTTTCTATGGCCATCTTCAATTAACCTGGGAGGAGTTTTTTCACGTGTTCATGCGAGTGTCCATGTGTGGGCAGTGTGTCTTTTGGCATATGCTGTGGTGCTGCAGTGAGTTGTGAAGTCAGGGTGTTAAAAATTTACTGAGGCCAAACAGCCAGGCTGATCTCGCTCGCTGCCATATCCGTTCATAGCAGCTGTGGCTGCTGCACTGACAATATGATCTGTAAGGAGCTGTTGCCAGTGGAGTCCTGATAAAACCAGTTCCTAGAAATTCCTTCTCTCTGAAGTGACACAACTAATCAGGCTTCACCAGAACACACAGACATGTGCTCTGTGTTCCCAAAATCAGATTTAATAGTCTGTGTCGGAGGCACTAAAGAAAAGAGGTGCTGTCATGTCCAAAGTCCTACTAAGAAAAAGAGCTTCCCAAATCTGTGTAACCAATACAAGGTATTCTAAAAGTATTAAAGAAAAAAAAAAGTGGAGGGGCGGGAGGTTAACCTAATTTTCCATTGGACTTAAGGCCTCTCAACCACAATAGCACAGTGTCAGTGGGTGAGAGGTACTGAAAAAAGCTTTAAACCAAACAACACAGGGCACTGCCTTGGAGCTGGTTTCACAGTGTGCCTTTTGCAATTAGGGCTCACTAATTCAAGCAGGCTCCTGCAATTGTTGAGTCCCTCAGCTGTGTTCTGGTGAAGTCCTGGCCCTGTGGAAACGAGGGAGAGAGTTTCCATCGAATCCTGTGTGACCACGAGCATGTGTGTGTGTTCCTGGAACATTGTCTAAGCACACCTGGTCCCTTACTTACACAGGAATTCCTTTCATGACTCGTTTTAGGGTGATGCTCAGTTCCCTGACTGAAGTAGTAGCCTATGGAGTAAGCAGCAATGCTTTTTGTCAGGACACTTCCACAGAAAGAGATCATACTTGTGTTATGTCCATCCAGCTATTCTGAAATGTAATGCTATTCTGTTGTGCCTTTATTTTTCCATGTAAAAGCAACTGCTGTAAGCTTTCTTTTTCTTTTACTAGGTTTTTTTTATTATTATTTCTGTCTGAAAAAGCAACCACTTTTCATTGCCCAGTTGTCATTTCTGGATGCAGTCTGTGATCCAGGTATTTCAAGAACCAATTACCTCAAACATCATGTTAAACAGTGTTGCTATCTGGATTCTCCTTGATACTACAATAATGTAACATACACAAACAGGAACCTTGCTCTATATGGGTGTTTATATATATGTATCATATATATATACATGTATATATATGATATATATATATATGTAAATGGAAAGTGATCCCCAAGGACTGAAGGAAAAAAGCAAACCTTATTTTGTATTCCAACATTGAAACCAAAAGGGCTTTTCTGAAGCTCTATAATGGCATTGTGCTGGATACCTAGAAAGAAAAAGTGTTTTTGGAAAAGTGCTTCCTTTATTAGCCTTTTATTTCAGTATTTTCATGGGGCAGATGATGTGAATAAAACACCACTTCTGCATTTTTGGCCCATTTTGAAGCAGAAGCCTCTTAATCTTTCCAGTTGTTAAAAAACCAAAAACCTCAGTTTATAACATTCCAATAAGGTTGGTATTGCAAAACTCAAACATGTTCTAGGAAAATTTCATAGCTTCTGTTTTTGTGACAAGGAAGGTCATACTTCATTCAATTTTCCTGTGTTTTGAGGAACTGAAGTTTAACCAGTAACCATCCTAATCAATTAAAATCCTAATTCAGTAGTCACTGGCATCTCTGCATTGCCACTTCTATTGAAATACCAAAATAAACTCCAGAAAACAACCAAAACCAAAAATCCAGCCATGACAGAGCAAGAGGGGATTGGAGCATCTCATAGATTTGGAAAGTGGACTTAGCAACTTTGGGGATAACAAAAAACATGCTGGCAAGACCTAGAACCTTTCTGGCCCTTTCCTTTTCCAAATCTCTACTTCCAAGAACAAACTCATAAAATCAGACCTTCAACTACAGCAACTTCTTAATGGTACTCTGATGAAGAGAATTATGTAAAGGCTATATTTTGGGGGGAAAAAAAAAGTTGGACCACTTTTTAAATTACCATTATATTTTATGTGTTCCCCTCCCAAATGTCTGTTTTTTTAAAAAACTGTATCCATGTAGTTGATACATTAGTCTGTATTTTACTTGGACAGCACAGTAGCTTTCCTGTCCAAATACTAATTAATTTACTATTACTAGTAATTTAATTACTGCTGGATAGTAATGGATAGTAATTAATTTACTGTTACTCAAGGAAGAGAATAAGGTATTTTCCTTTCCCCATTTTTTTCTTGACTGCCTAATGTTCCTATGGCTATTGATGGTTGATGATTATCATCTTTGGTAAATCAAAGTACTAAAATCTCCCAGGAGGAGGTATTTTGCAATGCTGCTGGCCTTCCAATGGAATAACTATGATGCAAAAATCAATCTCGTAGTGGGTGAGGATTAAAGGAGGTGGTTACTGCAAACTAAGTAACATTTTTGGCCTCAATGCTATGCCATAAGCCCGCACAATGCCATTGTCAATCTGTTTAAACTATCTGCTTATGAATTCTGCATGATTCTCATGATAGAGTTGAAAGCCTGATCTTTCACCTGTTAATATTTTCACATTCGTCCTTAAGTTTGACAAATTTTGTACTGTAAAGTTGACTTAAGTACAGTTTGATGTCAATTCTTGTGGAAAGAGCTTTCTGCATGTAACATTAGATGCATACAGTTAAACAACACAGCATAGTACAAAAACTCACAAGAAAATGTTTTGGCACCAGCAGGAAGAAATCTCACCCTAACCATTTGTCATTTTAAAAACCATCCTATTGTAAGTTTTACCGGCTACTTCTAAATTTGTGCTTTATTTAAAAAAATAAAATAAAAATCCTAAGACTTGTCTAGCGTAGTGAAATATGTGTATATCAGTTTTAGGATAAATAGCTAAGTCTTATTACGCTGTGTTACTTAACTTGTATATATAGAGTATACATAAGAGTTTGCAGTAACCTGTTTCTCCAGGATTTCCAGTTGGAATGGATTTAAACTCAAAACTATGAGATTAAATGATTTAGAAGATTGCAGAATAAACTGAGTGTAAATTACAGGAAGCTCTATGAGATGGTGAAATAATTTTTAAAGAGTCTTTTGGTCCTTGGCTCAAATTCACTAAGTACTGTTTGTATACCAAGATATGTGAAATGTAAATGTTGTAGGTTATATTTCACTCTTGTAGCTATAAAAATGTAGAACAGAGATAGCTTGTACTACTGAGTTAACAAAAGTTATACTAAAGTATCCTGTTAAAGAAAAAAAGTATAGAGAGTTAAGCTCGTTGCTGTAACCCCTTTTGGATTGAAGTGTACTGATTTTTTATATATGTACATTTTATATATATATATTCTGCAGAAGTATACATATATAAAATGTATGTATTAAATGGCCTGATGCAGACATCCATTGTATTGCAGTTATGAAATGAAGACATTTTGGAAAGAACATTGTATCATAGTTCATGAATTTGCAGTGGATCTTTGTTCCTTTTTACTGTGGTATTTTAGAAATGAGTCTCAAGTTTGAAATTAGATCTGCCAAGTTGGAGTTTTGCTGCTTCAGCTTTGCACTGGGTGTCCGAATAAACCAGTATGAATGTAGTATTTGCCCTGTGTGAAGCAGCTACACCCCAACAGATAGGAGGAAAAAAACCTAGAAAGAACTATTTCAAGTTTATCTTTTTGTATATGAAAATAAACAGTAAATTACAAATAACTGTTTCCCTCATTGGTGTGACATTATAACTCATTGTTATTTTATTGTCTTCGGCGTCTAGCTGGAGGATTTCCTTCTTCATGAGTGTTTTTGGTGTTTCAATGGCATTTCTGCTATCCAAAATCCCTAAAAAGTCCCTGCAGAGCGTAGCTGAGGCCTGCCTCTACTACCCATCACTTGCAAACAGTTCCAAAAAGAAGTGGGAGTTATCTCAAATTCACAGAATCATAGAATGGTTTTGGTTGGAAGAGACTTTAAAGATCATCCAGTTCCAACTCCCCTGCTAAGGGACACCTTCCACATTAGGCCAGGTTGCTCCAAGCCCCATCTAACTCAGCCTTGAACACCTCCAGAGATGGGGCATCCACATCATCTCTGGGCAACCTCTGTTCTATTATTATTATTATTTTATTGTTATTTAACTCATTATTTAATTGCCCTTTTGAGCATGTTGCCTCTTCTAGTACTGTGGTAACGCTGCTTATCACTCCTAGCAAAGAACTGTTCACACAGGGTAATACATGCACGTGAAGTTGTATCAAGACAGTCCAGCAGTGTAGCTGCAACTGCCAGAAGCCAAAGGCAGGGGAATTTGACCAGGAAAAAGATTAAAAAAACCCCAAACCCGAGTTCCCTGTACTCACAGCACCACACTGAGGTCTGTAATCCTCACATGAGGTAAGAAGATGCCCTCAGCCACACGCTGAAGCATGGCCAGACCTCTCCAGGAAAGCTGCCTGCAATAAAGTGATGGTGTGGCCAGGAAATCCTTTTATTCTGGTGTTTTCCATTGCTAAACTGATCCTTTTTTTAGAGAATTGCCTCTGGCTTGGTGCTGGGTTGAAAATGCTTAGTGTGGATGGATATGAGGCAAATATGAACATTAGCAGGCATTTGAGAGGGAAAAATAGTAATAATTGGGCTGGTGGTTCTCCTGAAAAGAAGCCCAATGTAACATCACCTTATATTGACTAAAGCCAACCCCATACCACAATCTTCTTGTTCAGCCTGGAGAAGATATGGTTCTGGGGAGATCTTCTGGTGACATTCCAGTGACCTCCCAGTCCCTAAAGGGGACACGAGAGAAAGATGAGGACAAAGTTTTTAACAGGGTCTGTCGCGATAGGACAAGGGGGAATGGTTTAAAACCAAAAGATGGTTAATTTAAATTAGATAAAAGGAAGAAATGTTTTACAGTGAGGGTGGTGAG